>JAMKCH010025153.1:0-38393 GCA_023653785.1 Ophioderma brevispina | reverse complement strand
CTTGAGGAATCCTTTCCGAAAACGTTTAAAAAATACAGGCAACATACCCAAATACCTTCTACAATGAGAGAGAGTGAGAGACAGAGAGAGATTAGATTTTTATCAGGTTGATTTCACTGGCAAAAGTATATACAGTGCGGACCATATTTAACAATTTAAACAAACCGATGTGAATTGCGCGCCATTTCGCGGCAGAACAGACCTCTAATTTGATGATGAAAGTAATCATTGGGACCTAATTTAATAATCAAGGTGAAATGATATTTCACAACTGTGTCCAAGGGTTGTTTGTCTTTTTTCTTACAAAAGCTTCATTTGATGAGTGCAAGATGGACTAAGGATCCTGCACAAATTGTTAGTTTATTCATATGTATCACAATAAGATTAGGTGTTTTATTTATATATTTATTTGTATTTTGTATTTATTTTTTCACACGGTTTCTTTCATTTTTATCGATTTTCTTGACTGATTTTTAGGTCATTCAAATTTAGTATAATAGATTATTTGATTTGTGTCTGTATGAATGCGGTAAAAACATTGAAAGGCGAAGAGATTCTCTATACTCTCTTTTTTCATCTATACATTATGATTGAGATAGCTGAAAAATCCCTTTCGTTGCTTCAAGTGTGTGTGTGTCTGCGTTCTTTGGCTTGATGTTTTGGAAACGAATCTCTTTATTCCTAGGTCAAGTTCTTGCCTGACTTTATTATTTTATAATGTGTAGCCTGCATCGCACAACATGTAAGGATGCTTAGATATATAGGCCAGATGAAGAATTAAAGCAAATCTGATTTCGTTTAAAATCTTATTATTTTGATAAGAGTAATTCCCACACACATGGATGATTATCTGATATTTGACAAGAATTAAAGGTAATAAAACCTTATCGTAATCCCTTTATTGAATGTCAAGTTTCATAGACATGCTATTAGTGTGTCGATTAAAAACAAATCTGCAACAATCACATTATATTTGCAGGTAGAAATTTTAGTTAATGTATATAAATATTGAACAGCACTTGTGGTGACATCAAAAATGTGCCTGGCTGACGAAATTCAATATTCCGTTAAAAAATTACCCATTTGCCGTAGGTACTTAGTAGGTGTGCATTGAACAGGTAATTTATCGGTTTATACATGTATAGTGTGTCGAATATTTTTTTTCAAAAACTATAATAGGATATAGCGCATGGCAAAGGTATATTGTTGATCGCTTGAACTGCTTTTATTTTTAGTTTTTTTAGTTGGTGGTGGTTATGAAGAATCTGAAGTGCAGAATGTGGTTGAATACAAGTGCCCCCACCCCGGGACTTTGTTTACAAACGGATAGAGACAGGTGCCTCTCCTATTGAAAATTCCTGCATCCGCACCTGATCATCAATGGCTATGATATTCACATAGCCGATTACATTAAAATGTGCCCTGCATCCCCCAACACACTTATCATGAGAAAAGATTCACAAATGAATGCACCCCTGTCTGTCACAAATGCGCGCATAGCGCGAATAAAAATTGGATTGTACCATCTAAGTTACAAATAAAAATTATTCAAGATAACCGTATCAGGTCAATTTCGACCTCCAATTTTAAACCGAGGGAACCCACCCCCACCACCACCTCCACCACACCACCACAAACACCCAGTCATTACGCCACTACCTAAGATAGTATCAAACCCATGTTGCAGGGACGATGTTTAGTAATTTTAGTAGAAGGGTATGGGCGGCCAAAAGGGCCAAAAGGGGGTGTTTTACACAAACGACGTCAAAAACTCAAAAGGGAGTGTTTTACACAAACGACGTCAAAAAATCAAAAGGGGGTATTTTACACATACGACGTCAAAAGTTCAAAAGCGGATGTTTTACACAAACAACGTCAAAAACTCAAAAGGGGGTGTTTTACACAAACGACGTCAAAAACTCAAAAAGGGGGTGTTTTACACAAATGACGTCAACAACTCAAAAGGGGGTGTTTTACACAAACGACGTCAAAAACTCAACAGGAGGTGTTTTACACAAACGACGTCAAAAACTCAAAAGGGGGTGTTTTACACAAACGACGTCAAAAACTCAAAAGGGGGTGTTTTACACAAACGACGTCAAAAACTCAAAAGGGGGTGTTTTACACAAACGACGTCAAAAACTCAAAAGGGGGTGTTTTACACATATTTTTAATTCATTTCGCATATTTTTAATTCAATATTGGTAATTGTTGAGAACAGAACACAATTCGGGGTCTTTCGAAGACCCACGGTAATTGGTCGTTTTGATAGGTTGACAGACACTCAGCGATTGCCATATTACATTTTCGACTGTATAATTGAAATGGCAAGATATTCGATGGAAAAACACAAGCATTTGCGAATAGAAAAGAGAAAATATATTTTCTCTCTGTTTTTGATTTCGTATAAAAATCGTTGCTGTCCTTCGAATCCTATACTAAATTACCACACTGAACATTTGTTAATTGAAGCTTTGCATTCTACTTGACCAGTTCAGTCTGATGTGAGGCAGAAATAAAGACTACGGAGTATTCGAGTTATTGGAATGAAATACATTCTAAAATAATCAGATATTACGTCAGCTTCCACTGTCATCTCCTGTTTGTGGTCGGTTGAGTTCCCCATAATTCCATTTGTAATTCAATTCTGTTTTCTCTTTTCTCTTGCTGCAACATTGGTTACCTACTCAACTTGATTACACTGATTAATTCTTTCCGAAAACGTTTCAACAATACAGGCGACAGGCTCAGAATCCTTCGCTACAACGGTAGAGAGAGAGAGGGAGAGAGAGAGAGATATCGGGTTGATCTCACTCGCAAAAGCGAATCATACAGTGCACATCGTATTCAAAAAGTAAAACAAACTGATGTGAATTGCGTGGCAATTTGCAATAGAACAGACCTCTAATTGATGATGAAAGTAATCATTGGGATTTAATTTGATTATCAAGGTCAAATAATAATTACGTAACTATAGCCAGGATTGCTTTCCTTCATTCTTATAAGCTATGGATCCTGAATAAATGTACATTTTATTCATATGCATTTTTTTATTTATTTATCGAATTATCTTGAGTGATTTCTTTAGGTCATTCATATTTAATATAATTATTTGATTCATATCTTTATAAATGCGGAAAGAATTTTGGAAAGCCGTATCGTCAAACACAGTTTCTCTATATTCTCCTATTTTACGGTATTACCATTGAGATAACTGAAATCTCTTTCGTTGCTTCGAGTGTGTTGCTACGTTCTTTGGCTTGTTGTTTTGGACCCGCATCTCTTTATCGCTTGGTCAAGTTCTTGCCTGTATGGAACAAGCTGTAAGGATGGTTACATATTAACCAGATGAAGAATTAAAACAAATCTGATTTCGTTTAAAATCTTATTTTTTATGACAGCCCCTAAGGGTAATTCCCCACGCACACGGATGATAATCTGATATTTGACCAGAATTAAAGGTTATAAAACAACTCCTGTCTTTAAACGCATTATATTAATAAATATCCCCTGTAGTCATTACTCAAAGCGACCATTGTACGCAAATATAATAAAGGATAATCTTTTATTTAACCAGAGCTAAAGACAGAAGTAATTCATTGGTCACATTTCCTAGCGTCATTTTCACTTCACAAACCCTACAATAAGTACATAAGCATTGGCTATGTAGATTAGAGTTTGAGTCTAGAGTTTAGAGTCTGAATTTGTTTGTCAATTGTAAAGGAAATTACACGACAGCGAGTTTCATTTGATGCTAAAGTCAAATTCAACAAGGCGGTTCTCGAACCACAAAGGTCCCCCGCTCTTCGCGGTAGCTAAAGGATGAAAGCGCCATCATAACTTAAAGATCACAGGGAGGATTGTGATGGAAACCAGAGAGGCTCCTACCATAGCAGTTTCAATACCTTGGATGACCCCAGATGACCTTGAAAAAGTCTGGTATCAAATGTTGACTACACCTAGTTTCATGACCATATGACCATTTGTAGTTGTTTGACCTTGGATGGCCCACATGACCTTGATTGAAATGACCTTCAAAATTTTCAGCACTGAATACTGACCACACCCTCCATGTTTCATGACCATACAACGATTTGCAGTGATTTGACCTCGGCCCAGATGACCCAGAAATGACCTTGAATAAATTGGCATCAATGTTGACTGTGCCCACCAGACCATGACCATACAACCATACATAGTGATTTGACCTTAGATGACCCTGCGTGACCTTGAAATGACCTTAAAAATTTTCAGCATTGAATGTTGACCGCAACCACCAAGTTCCATCATCCTACCACATGTTTAGGGATTTGACCTTGAATGACCCCACATGACCTTGAAATGACCTTCAAAATTTTTAGCACCGAATGTTGAGCACACCCACCAAGTTTCATCATCCTACCACAATTGACAAGATTTAAAGCAATTTTTGACCACATTTGACCTTTGAACTATGGCACATGACCCACCTCCGAACTCATCCGCCGCCTACTTAATTGACATCCATGGTGCAAAGATGGACACCTACACTTGCTTAGATCAAAATATATCGTGTTGACAAGGTTTATTATAGCAATTTAGCCCTATTTTGACCATATTTTTGACCTCATTTGACCTTTGACCCATGACACATGATCCACTTTGGATCCCACCCAGCACCTACTCGAGATACATCTATGTTGCGAATATGGACACCCACACTTGCTTAGTTCCAAGATATCGTGTGGGACGCACACACGGACGAGGAGCATTTCTATAGTCCCCCTTCGCCAACAAAAGTTGGCGGGGGACCAACAAGCATTATGCTTGTTATTAGCAGCACTGATATCTTGCCCGGTGTAGGAAAATATTTTATATCAGTGCTACTCTTAGTTTCCTTTAAAAAGGCGAACAAAAATCCCGAACAAAATTAACACTATGCAACAATCAGTTCTACATGCTGTCCCAAAAAGTTTGTCCCCATCACTTGCCCATTAACAAACATATTAAAAATACAAAATCACAAGTTTTTACTCTCTCCTGCGGAGGGTAAGATTATTGGTATATTGTCTGTACTACAATTTTGACGGGCTTTGTATTGAACGGAACAAAGTAGGCCCTGAACTCACGTACCTTTTTGAAGTACACAATAGGGAAAAAGAAAAAGCGCCTACACTATTTGAATGTTTTTATTTTTTTTTCATTTACACAAAGAAATATTTGCCCGTATACGTGCTGACTTTCTTCTCCCAGAACCATCGGTGTAAAGATTTCACATAGTTCTATGTTGGTTAAACTTCCAAAGATTGCATTGTATCGTCTTCTTTGCCTCACTACTTGATAACCTGTGTTTCCCAGTAGCATTTAGCCCATGAAATATAATTTTCTCCCTTGGCCTACACACTATCCATTACACAGATGCTAACATATCATAATAGTCAATATCGTTTACCTCCAAACACATTCTATCTAACGACCGAAGCCGAGATGTTGTTCACCATGTAGCGCCAAATGCCCGTGTTTGTCATTAAGGTGGGGATGTCAGATGGATCCTGCTTGATGTCTCGAGCAATCACATCAATGTAGTTAAAGGGACGACGACCCCTGTTTTAGCACGGTAACTTCCAACATGTGACGTCTGAGACTACCTGATCAATCGCACGATGACAGTGACCAGCAAATCGTGCACGGCATTGGGCAACAGAAGATGAAATTGGAGGGATATCCCCATATATGTGTGCTTTGGTCTTGTGCTCACACCAGGATATGTTTTGAACTCGCATAAGAAGCTTGGTGTAGGTGCCATCCAGTCTATCCTGTAGCTCTTTTTTCATGGTCCAGGTCTCAGGTCCATATAACAGGATACAGGCTCTAAAGAATTTCAGCTTGGTTCAATTGGAGATACCAGATTGCCATAAGTGATGTGGTTTCATGCAGGCATTCCAAGCTTGTCCTTTTCATGACAGGAAGTCTTTCTTGCTGTCAACAACATAGGATCCTATATACTTGACCTCTTTGAGTTGGCTACCATCTGTAGTGCAGATAGGTTGATGATAATCTTCCTCATTGACGGTCATATATTCCGTCTTCTTGTCATTTAGTTGTAGGCCGACTTTGTCTGCAGCATTCTCGAGTGCTGTTAGTAGATCTTGCGCTCCACATATCAGATCAGCTGTTAGAGCTAGATCATCTGCGTAGTCAAGGTCTGTGAGATACTGACTTTGGTGACGTCTAGAACGCTTGGGTTTGATGGTGAGACCTTTGTCGTTCATTATGTCAAGACTCTGTCTGAGGATGTAATCAACCATGACTACAAAGAGATAGGGAGCAGGAATATCTCCTTGGAGGATTCCAGTAGTTGTTAGGAACTCCTTTGTGGACCCATCCATGGTCTGCACAAAGCTATGTGGGTTATCATACATGATGGCAATTGCCTTGACAGTCTCATCTGGGACACCGTTGTTGGCGAGAATATGCAGCATTACATCTCTGTTTACACTTTCAAAAGCCTTGAAAAAATCTACAAACACAATTGAGGCTTTTCTCTTGCAAATTTTCAACTCTTCTATGATCCTTCTGAGGGCAAGTATCTGAGGTAGTGTTGATCTGCCTTTGCGAAAACCATTTTGGTTCCGTCTGAGAATGGGATTTATGTGAGGAGTGATTCTGTTGAGCAGCATGGAGTTGTAGATCTTAGAGGCCAGTCGTGACATTGTGATTCCTCTGTAGTTTTGGGGTTGTTAGAGGTCACCTTTCTTTGGTAGAGGAATGATGAATGATGTTGAAAAGGCAGCTGGTTTGTTTCCCATGTAGGTGTTGTTACAAAATTCTAACAGTTGATCATGGAATAGTGGATTCTTTCAGATTACTGCAGGAATGTTGTCAGGACCAGGTGTCTTGGTGTTGTTCAGTTTCTTCGGGCAGATCTCCTCTATACTGAAAGGTCCAGTCTGGATGGGAAGGGTGTCTGCTATCTTGTGATTGACGAAAGGTTCATCAAGGTTAGTGTTATTCTGAACTGGCTTGCCAAGTAGAGAACTAAAGTGCTGAAACCATGTGTCAAGGCGCTCTTCAGTTGTTTCACCTTTGATTCTTATAGGTGGGGTAGCCTTCTTATCAGTTAGTTTCCTCAGGGCCTCCCAGGCAGCAGCATGCTCGTTTTCAAGATGCAGGGTGTCAAGTGCTTCAGCCTTGGACTTAACATGCTCCTCAAGCACCACAGTGTAAGCATCATCAAGTGCAGCCTTAGCAGCATCAATGTTCTGCTTGGAGCTTCTTGTGGATTTAGTATGGTGCTTCTTGGCTGCAGACTTCAGTTTTTTCTCTGGCTTTGCTGACTTTGTCGTTTGAGGCAAAGGCGGTAGTCTTCTTCTTTCTTCTAGGTAGCATCTCCAATGCCATTTCTTTGTTGGCTGAAGTGAGGACATCATATACTGTGCTGGCGTTCTTGTCTTCCAGATCATCAACAAGAGTGTTGAACCTGTTATATACAGCTACAGTATACTGCTCACAAAACTTTGGATCCCTCACTACCTTCCTCCAGTCAATTGTTTCATTACATTACATTGAAATAAAATAATTTTTTTATTTCATTCCATTGTGTTATAAGTACACAACAATCAATAACAGTTCATACACTGAAAAAAATCATCACGAATAGAAAAGAGATGTAAAGGAAGAAAACTAAGGAAGCGACAGGATTACCAGATTTTGTTCCAACCTGCTCGCTTTTTTATAGCAGCAAATATTAACAACTTCAATAAAACTTCAGTTTGGAATGGCTTATGGACAGAAAACTAAAATTCTCTAGAAGCCTAAGAAGCCTAAAGAAATATTTTTTTATGTTATTAAAGAAGTTTACTCATTCAAACTTAATCGTATGACAAATAAAATAAACCTTAAAAGCACATCTTGTTTGTGACCTGTAGCTAGAAGTTTAATTTTCAATGAACCCATTTTAATCAGTATACAGATTTGCGAAATCTTAAAAGCCCATAAGGGTGTAAACATTTATGTTACCCCTTATTAATTTCTTCTTTGGTTATTGCAATACGATCGACTTTCTTTATCCCCATGAGTATTTTATAATTTACCCAGCTGCTGATGACGCCGATGTGTAGGTCAAACTATAGGACAGAAAATACTCTATAGTTTGACCAATTCAAAATAAGCAACAATCATACGGGTTTGTTTGTCCACACTACTGAGTAGTCCAAAAATTAAATCACTAACTTTGAGGTTATTTTTACCCAGCTGCTGATGACGCCGATGTGTAGGTCAAACTATAGGACAGAAAATACTCTTCTTGGTTATTACCACATATAAAATTAAAATTATTATACCACAGTAAGCTATGAAATTCGTTTTCTTTTCAATTTGTAGATAATTCTTTCAAGGGGACATGAAGAATCACACGGTCCGTAATGCCTCCACACATTGACACACATTGGTTTGTTCATTTGGATTCAGAGCCATACAGCATCAGAAGTCATCATGGTCTAACCTAGTCTACCTGAACCATTTCTATAACAAAACTCCCTCCCTATGATTTTCGTTACTGAACATCCGATTCTTTTAAATTTAAAATTAAAACAGGAGAGCTTAGAATTTCTTCTTTCCATTTGCATCAAAATAAGGACCAACATTCCCATTATGACGTCACTATGAGGACGTGCCTGCCATGATCATATTTGATGCAGATGATTAATCAAGATTGTGCAAATGTGCATCATCATCATCATCATCTTTGTAAGTGTTATTACTTTTCTTCCTTTCCTTCGCCTTTTCCTCCTCCAGCTCCTCCCCTTCTCCTTTCATCCTCTACATCGTCATCATCATCGTCGTCGTCATCTTCGTCTTCTTGTCGTCGTATCATAACCATCATTATCATCATCATCATCATCATCATCACTTTTTGTAAGTATTCTAGCAAAATAAAAGTCACATGTTCAAATGATTGTTTCACAGAAATATCTAAAGACGTCTTGACCCAATAATAGCGATAGGTTGCAAAGGCATTCGAAAACTCTGAGGGACCAACCAAACGTATTTGACATAACAATTTCTTTCCATTGGGGCAAATGGATAGTCAAAATAACAGAATATTATACATCTTCTAGAAAGATTCATCTCTGGGGTATTGATATACCTTTGCATGGATGACACGCGCGTGTTTATTAAAAAAGCAAGACTGAGAATTCGGAACATTAAATGCAATGACTATCAAATTTGTTTTGTAGGTCGCGGAGGGGGGACCATTTGCTATGTCGTCTTTTATCCAGTCCCAAAAGAGGTGTGCATGCTAAGCCTTATTATGAGCAATTACGTTTTTACCAGTTATCTTTAGGTAGAGTTTCACGAACCCAGTTTCGCAATTTGCATGCAGCATCGATACAATGGATATAACACTTTTTCTCACTTGTGAACCTCCAAATTGTTCCCCCAAAGCCCAAAGAGGGGTCTTTTTTATTATGGTGGAGTCACATAGGATAAATCCTATAGAAACATGGTAACGAAGTGTGGCGAAGATGTAGAATACAATATCTTATTAATATCAATGACCCCCTCACCCCCCCCCCCCTCCGGCTTTTCAATTCCTTCAATTATCCCATGTTTATAGGGTAACATCAACTTGGATTCAGAAGCAGAGGGCAGATGGTACTAAATGTTACAGCCGTAAACAATTATATATATGTATGGGTTTGTTACGGCGGACAATAGTGACCGTTTTAGTCGTTGACCATGATCTGATTTCTTTTAAAATCTGCCCATTAAAGCAAAATTTGCAAAGAATTCTTTATTCATGTTTTGTGTGTTATTATATTGATAAATTATTTTGAAATGAAAACGAACTAAAGAAGTCTCGTAAAAAATCGTACTCAGCGAAAAGAATGAGGGGAAAGTGCCTGAGAGATTGAGATTCACTTCCGCAATAGGTAATTGTTATCTATAGCTATTTCGATCAGATTGGGACAGGCTGCACATTGCTCTTGATCTTCCACTACCCTAGCACCCATTATTGGTTCTCGTCAGTACGACCCCGCCCAAGTGTTCACCGACCATAGATAACAAATCATACTGCGGGAGATATATTAAGAGAACGTAAAAGCATCATATTTCGCACCCATTGGGGAATCTCATCTCACGAAACATTTTGGCATTTTATTTATTATAAACAATGCCTGAAGCCTTTCATGCATGTACGTGTATTTTGAATTTGATTGCGTTACTACGCGGGAATTTTACGGAGGAAGTCCCCGGAGAAGAAATTGGAGAGAACTAGGGCGTATTTACGACTTCCTTGATCAAGGCCAGTGTTAAATACCCTTGATCTCGTTTAATTTACATGCCAATCTTGAAGAGGAGTTGCCACGTGTTGCTGTAAGCCATATAGCTGAAATGCAAAATTGGTTAACTTAATGACCACTCTTGATCTCTGTGAAAGGTTTGTCTAATGCATTATCGTCGTTTTATTTTGGTCAATTATATACCTATGTTCAAACTAACCCTATCTGCCTTTTGGAGACGTGTACACATACGTTCGATATAAAAACGGTAATTCCCATAATCACTTGTTGCACATGTAATAAAGCCAGTTTTAGATAATTTTCTAAATAACGAGAGTAAAAAGGTTTTACTTTAAGGGAGGGGTACGGAAAGGTTATGGTGCTGATGAGACCTGGAATTACGTTGCAAATAAACAACAGTGCCCGAGTCGACTGTAGTGTAGGGGTATGCACACAATAGAAGGATAGAGCACACAAGACCAGCAACGGGTGTTTTGCGCAAGTGACCATGATACACTACCAACCATGCGTCTTTGCAATAAGCATATTAAAAGATAACATTCAAGATATTCATAAGAAACGTTCTACTTGCATCAGCGGGAGCACTGGGGAGCACGGCCTGGCCTATTGGAAAGGCATCCAAAAATTGCCATTGGTCGAAAATGTAAAGAATTTCTTGATGGTAATAATGCAACAAGCTCCCGAGCGACGCTCCCGGCAATTGTTGAAAAGAGTGAAAGAGATTACACTAAAGAAGCACTTCATGGTGTACACTATCAATGAGATGAAAAAGACGACCTTATGGCCATTGAGTACAAATTAAACACCGACCTGGAGGGCTAAAAATTCTATGGTTGATAAAAAAAAGGAAAATTTTTTTTTTTTTTTTTTTTTAATTTCTATCATTGTTTTGTTGAAAATTACATACAATAACATTTTGCAGCCAAGGTTTTTTAAATCACAATTCTATGAAGATTTTGAAGGGTGTCCTTGTACAGGGTTAAAATCTGCAAAGGTTTAAAATGTTGTTTTAAAGTGACCATCATGATCAGTACCTTTCAAGGATTCAGAAAGGTATAGTTTGCCCTATCGGAGGTGTCATAGTTCAAACCAAACAAAAACAAAGGTCACCAATTGGGGATAAACATTCATATTCGTCAATGGATGTGGTGCAAATTGTTCGTCTTACTCTACAGAAGACGAAATTAAACAGGTCATATTGGCTATGACGTTTTGATTATATATATTAAGAATGGCAAATATGGCCGGGCTATCACTAGCCATATCTGTAAAAGTCTCACTCTGAAAGGTGAAATACAGAATCGGATATACAGTTCGTATTCATATTACCCATTGAACTGATTTGAATCCAGTTTCAACAAAATCGGACCATTCTGCAAATGATTACCATGAACTTTCTAGAGCCTATTGTACTGAAACAATAGGTCGTCAGTAGATATGACATATTTTACCTTTTTAGAAACCTTATGAGCATCCGGAAAAATTGGTATATATTTTAAAACATTTAAACACTTTTATTGTTTACCCCTGTACAAACTTTTCCCCCTTATAAAACTCCCAAGAACACATTTTAAGAAATGACACCAATATACAAAATTATATATGATAAAAACTAAAGCATCGCTATATCCCACCATTTTGTCAATTTTCCTAACCTACTAAAATATTATAAGCTAGTCAACTCAACTAGGCGAGATATTCAAATTAATCTCTCAGGGGTGCAAAAAGTTGTTCTTTCCTCAGGAGCAGCATGCAATGTTCACATAGACACCTACAAGACTTTCAACTATTTCCTCGGAGCGGCGCTCCCAGCTCCCACATTTTTTGCACCCCTGCTCTATAGATATTTATATCATACCTGTAGTAAACAAGATGTCTTCTTCAGACACGACTATATAACGTCCCTAACGGAAAATCTGACAATCACCGCAAAAAGTGAGGTAGCGGTATTTTTGTTGTCAGATCTAGGAGCAATTTGCCACTAACCCAAGGCAGGATTCCGCTCCGTTTCTTTGTCAAGTGCGTTTTGAAGCAGTTAAGGGACGTTAGGGATATATATCGTAATAAAAATCTCCGTGTGAGAGGGAGAGAGCGAGAGAACTGAATTATTGGCGCCTTTTGTAATTTTTTTGCTTTCACCAATTTTTTTACCTCTTTCAAGTTCAAAATAGGTTATTAACTACCGGTGACAAAGAAAATTGTATACTTCATGTTTAGTTTTTAGAGACTTCTGAAATGATCAGAAATTCATACAATAACATAACTTCTGACCGGACTTTGGTATTATCTTTGTGTGCAATTGGAAGTTCACAGAGTATATTCTTGTGGCAGAAGCTTGTTGGTCACGTAATGTTTCTACTCTGGCTTCTAAATCAGGTTTTCAATAGCGTTGCAGAGAAATTGCTGTAACAAATATGTCTGCGTCCTGTATCGGCACAAATCCGTACTGTTTTCTGGAAAAAATCAAATTGTCACCTTTATTCGAATAAAGATTTAACTTGAAACTTACCATTTTGCTGTTTCAATTATTACTTCATCTGTATGGCTTGGTAAGTCCATACCGTTCCCTTTAAAGACGTCTCGATCCATAGCGATAGGTTGCAAAGCTAAAGGCATTCGAAAACCCTGAGGGACTAACAAACCGGGATTGAAATAACGATTTATTTCCATTCGAAAATGGAAAATCAAAATTACAGAATATTATACATCCTCTAGAAACCGTTCATTCCTGGGGTCTTGATGTACCTTTGGGTGACACATGCGTGTTCATTAAAAAGCAAAACTATCTGCGAATTGGGGACTCCTGAAAAGGATATTAAATTTGCAGTTTTCTCTGCAACGTCTATCAAATTTGTTCTGTAGGTCACGGAGGGGGGATCAAGTTTACTTTGGCGTCTTTTAGCCAGTCCCAGAAGAGGTATGCATGATAAGCCTTATTATGAGCAGTCACGTTTTTACCAAATACCATTTGAGTAGAGTTTCACGACCCAGTTTCGCAATTTGCATTCAGCATTAACATAACGGACAATGGATATAGCACCTCTTTCTCACATGTGAATCTCCGAATGGTTTACCCCAAAACATGGGTCGTTTCGCTTTTTGGTTTGATACATACAGAAAATTCTACAAAAACATTGCAACAAGGATGTTTTATTCCACAATATGCCATGAGTACCCCTGGCCTTTCATCTTACTTCAATATCCCATGCTATAGGGTAACATCAATTCTTGGAATGAGAAGCAGAGAGGAGATGGAACTGAAGTTGCAGACGTAAACAATTATACACGTATCGTTGTTACGGAGACAGCCGTGACATTTATGGCCCTTTGTAGCATTGATCTCATCTGCCTTAATCTTGCCCATTTAAAGAAAAAAACATACAAAGAAATTATATTCATGTTTTTTATTGATTACGCCTTAAAATGGAAAACAATTTATCTCATACAATATGTTGTATTGTAACATATTGATCATTGTTCTGAATGATATAAATGAATCTGAACCTGAAAAATCGTAAAAAAAGAGACTGGCATTTTGTCTTCATTTTGACGGAAATCGCCTGCGAGAATCATTACCAACTACGTTTCATTTCCTAACTTAAGAATGTTCTCTTAAAATCCATACCTCAAAGTGCACAAGGGTGGGATTAAAGATTATGACCCCTCGGATTTAATTTTATCTCTCCCCATTGAGATAAATATACAATGGAGCTACCTATGGTTTAATATATTATAATACTATATTTTGTATTATTATCGCATACAATATATAACCATATAAGATTCATCTAATTGTAATATATGTTGAGGGAAAATCGCCTGCGATTTCCTCACTATGTAATTACATCCGGACTTGATTGTTTTAGCACACAGCTAAAATTTCGATTGTATTGAGACACTATTAGGCTTCACATGGCTCCATTTAACTTAGCACCCGTTATTGCTAATCTTCAGTACGACCTCCAATGTTGTTCCCTAGATCTTTAATTACATTGATATGTAATAAAAACATATCTGCGGTGGAGATATATTTTTCTTGCTGTTATTTCTTTAAGAGACGTATGCATTCATATGTCGCACCATTTGGGAATCTAATCTCACAAAACAGGCTGTATTGTATTTATTACAAACATCGCTGAAACATTCATGCCATCTATTTAAGAATGTGATGGTACTAATTCCAAGAACTTGCGGAATTAAGTGGGACATCCGGCAAAATGAGAGAACTGGGGCAAAGCTCAAGATATGAAAGTTAATGCTTGCTCATCTGTTTTGCACAAGTGTTGCCAAAATGAAAAACAGATGATATGCAAAAGTGGCAAACACTTTGCACTTCCATATTAAAGGTCCAAAGTCACGATCAATATTTGTCTCGTCCGAAGGACCTCAGATTTTGCTGAAATGGCCCCAATATTGGTGTCTGATGAAAGCTACTAATTTTCGTTATTTACTCTTTGAAATCTAAAGCTAATAAAAGGTGTTTGGTTTGAATGTTATATGCGAAAAAGGGCCGCATTTGGTTGACCAATATTAATTTTACAGAGTATTCTATGTGGCTTTAAACATGTTTTAGGTTACACACCACTAACTCACTTAAACACAGTAGGGAAAAAATACAAGCTAAAATCACCATATAACCAAATTTTGAACATATGTTGACTAGATTTTTTTTAGTTACGAATCACCAAACTCGCCCGACGTCAGACCGGCAACACAAGATTCTCTATAGTCGCTACAGCTAGTAATAGGCAAATCATTGTGAAATTGATGAGCGCGGAGTAAATTGCCTCAAATTCACTGTCCAAATGCCACTAAGTTTGAGAAAACATACCAGTCTACCATGTCAATCATAAAATTCCATCACTTTCTTAATATAACTAGTGCATTTTCAGACATTTTAGCAGTTTCAGCAGTTTTTTTTCAGAAAGAAAGTAGTCCACCCAAGATTTTTTTTTATCCTTACGGCAGCCAGGTAAGTGGTGTATAACCTTTAAGGTCTCATATCGGAAAGGATTGAAATATAGACGTGGAACATTACAGTTTGGGTAAGGTGGTCAACAACATTCAATTAAGACGAAACTTTTTATATTTAAATCGGTTTCAAGAAATCCTCTCGTCTTAAATCTGACTTTACCATTCTCGACAGAGGAGTAACCTCATGTTGCTGTAGGCCATAAATGCTGAAATGCGACTACTGACACAACAGTTTTCTTAATTGAATATTTGTCTAAATTAATTATCTTTGTTCATTTTGGACGAGCAACTATGTTGACCCCTGTCTACCTTGGTATTTCTGAAATGTGTTTCAAGTTCTCCACTTAAAGAAATAGAGCCGTTTCTTGTAAAACATGCACCTAACTGTAAAAAAAAACAATCCGATTGTGAAATGTTGCCACGCACAAAATACGTTTTATTTTGTGTGTGTGTTTGAAGTCCATCACAAGTTCGCCGTGGCCTTTAAATGTTTTTCATTTGTTATTTGTTCTATGCTACTATAGGCTAGTAAAATCAACCAAATTTAAGGTTTAACCCAACACTAATTTGCAACAAAACAAACTCTGTGGTATTTTTCTTAGAAACACTCATAGAATACTGAATACATGTATATCAAAAACCACCAATGATAGAAAGAGTGGAACAGGCAAATAAGACAGGGATCAAATTAAGTTTATTTTTATTGGTATTTGCTAGTCTGCAGAGATTAAAATAATGTGTAGTTTGACTCATTAGTTCAATAGCTATAAGATGATAACTGTTCAAGGTCATCCTGAGGGTGAAAAGTAAGAATTAACCGATTCCTACGAAGATGGTGTAAATTTTTTATCTTAATAGGTATTAACACTACATTTCGTGCGAATTTTTATACCTTCTACTTTCTATTACAGGCCCTCAGAGTCTATAGAACTGGCACAAACAAACCTTACTTGAAGCCTGTATAAAAGTTTCTAGTCACCGTGCTAGTCACCGACGGCACTTCACGCATGTGTAGTGCATTCCTATTTATGCAAATAAAACTCTGGCTATGATAGCGGATCGATCAAGGCACGGCTGACTGACCTAAGTTTAAAGAACCGCGTTGCCAGTATAACAAACCGAATGCAGTAAATCTTGTGTGTACATGGTACGTGTCATGCAAACCAGGCTTGACCGCGCGCGCAACTGGCCTTCTTAGGTCAAAACACAGTTCCTCGCATGTAATTATGACAGCAATCAATACTCTGCATTTCCCAGTTCAAAATTGGTTCCACTGCGGAATATAGCCATGCATATTGCAAGGGCAGCTTAGTAACCGTCATGGTCACATTGCAAGATGGAGACACAAAAACAAACACCAACATTCCACCAACGGACAAGTCTGACTTTGAATTCTGTTCAGATTCCAATAGCCGAGACCATCCTGGACTTTCCCATTACCATTGCGCATATAATTTTGACCACTGAGGTCTAAAAGTCCCTCGACGTCATAAACACACATTGCAGAATTTCCGAAATTTCCACAAGCTGTATCACAATATGGACGTCACCATTCAGTAAGGAGCGTAATGAGCGGCGCCCTTCATTTGTAATTGTTATGAAGAAGTTTGTTCGTTGGTGGTCTTCTTTTATCTTGAAAAATACACACTGAAGTGTCACAAGGGAGTTAAATGAAATTTTCTATACGAAGACCAGACAAATAATCGATATGCGTCGACATGTTCTTGGTTTAAATGAGAGAATGTGGACGGCATACCAATGACCGTGCGGTAAATTAAAAAAGCTGTCAATTAAAAGGGAATGAAAAATCCGAAAGCAAAACAGATATTGAACCCAGCCTATGATTGGGGGCACTGAAAAAACAAACGAGGAACGGAATGACAATCTGAGGTCAACGCACTTAAGGTGTACATTTAAAAAAAATCGATAGCAAAGTAATACTCATCTTCAGTAATCATGCTTGTACCTGTACATGGAATGAAGGATTTCTACGGTCACGAATCGATAGAAAAAATCATTTCACGTACAGGTACAGGCCTCGCGCAAGACTTAAGGAAAATTTTATTTATGAACTGCAAAGCTTCTTTTAATTCTGGACATTCATCGCCACAGCATAGTGGACATTTCTAAAATAAGTATAAATTATATTCATAAGGACATTCTTGAGTACATTGATTATTATCACCATTGTAATTGTGTTTTGGAAATTCCAAATTGTTGATAAAAGTTTGTTATTATATAAAATTCAGATCTTTTGTTTAAAGGGTATTTCTGATCTTGGTACCCATCTGATCATGTGATACCTAACAATAATGTGATTATCAGTGAATCTGCATCAAAATATACAGTTACTTATTCTTGTTTTTTTTTTTTGTGTGTGTGTGGCAAACTATGCGAAATTTTACCTTGTATTTGGTTTTGTTTATGGCTTACTTATCTTTGACAATACAGAGGTTACAACCAAGTGGATACTCTAAGTTCTGAATATTTAAAGATTACACCCCAGATTAAACTGTAAAAACAAGAAATACTCCACAGAGGTTCTTGCAGGTAATATAAATCTCCTGGATGAACCTCTACATATTCTTCTAATATATTTGCCACTTGATACTTGCATTGAAAACAATGAATAATGCATAAGTAGCTCTTGCCAGAACAAACCCGTTCCAACTGCGTCCACAATGGCGTTAACCATTGTCATTTCTTATTATAAAATGAATGTACTGTTCTGCAGTTAAGTCCGTTTGTAAATGTAATAATAGTTTGCTGTACTGCACTGCAATGTTGAAATCTATACTACTGCATCTAACCAAAATAGTACCCTTGCTTCGGATTACAATCAAATTGTTTTTGTCAGATTGAAAATGTAGGATTTGGGTGTACGTTTGGATATTATTTGGCAGGATTTTCTCACTTACGCAGAGGATTCGAGTAAATCTACTAAACCAGACAGGATGCCAAATGTGTGTTTTTGTTTTTGACTTGTCTTTGTTAGCGCAAGGCTTACAACCAAATGGACTAAGCTCAGGATATTTCGGTAGAAGAAGAGATACCCTAGAGACGTTCTTCTGGGCAATATGAATCTCCTAAAATATCCTGGTCACAATTAGTTGGGACACTTGCACTCATTTATGCCATGTGAGGAAAATGTAAGCTTTTTAAAGAAAGAATCGTATAATATAGTTTTGTTCGTCTGTTTCTCTTCTTTCACCCTACCTCCCAGCCTTCAATGTTGGGGTACTCATTGTAGTATGCGGGTAGTTTTTGACCACCACCAGTCAAGGAGAAGGTCTCACGCCACTAACTAAAGCGGCCGCTAAGCTATTAGTTTTTTCGTTTTTTTTAAAATAATTTTCCCTCACATTTTTCCCGCTAACCTGAAAAAAAATAAATAAAAATTTATATATGTTAAAGGGGGCAGTAGTAGCGAGATTCGAACCCGAGGACACTGTATCATGAGGTTAGCAACTAACCCACAAGCACCAGCCGATTTTGGTGCGCCAGATTGCAAGTGAATTCCCTCGAAGCATAACCCCCGCAGCCCGCGCGCAAAGTGGCTGTAAGCCTGCTAAAACTAAAAAACGGGGATCCGTATGCTCATTACGTCACGGTAAGGTATTTAGCCGGCTGACTATGTTTCAGTTTGTAGACTTATGACCAAGCTTTTTCACATTCATGCGGGGGGACATGCTATTACTTATTAAAGAACAATATATACAGATGTGAATCTTAAAAAAGGAATTTTATTATGGGAATAAGCCAATTTTGGAAAAATAAAGAGTGAATGAAACCGTCACGCATTGATTGGTTATTATTTTGCTCGGGGGACCCTTCAGGTAAAAAGAAAAATGACGTACGTATCTCTACATTGGAAAAAAAAAAAGACGATTTTATTATCGTATCGGACGTCGGTCTTGAATCAGAAGGGGAAAGGGTTAAATTGTACTTGTTGAGAGATTTTTGAGACATAAAAAAGGTTTTGTTGTTTATTGGAACACATCATAGCACTTGGAGAGGGTCATGTACAGACCTTGATTTAACATAGTCGATTTATATATATCGGTAGCCCCCGAAGAGAGCAACTGATATCTGATACCCGACACGTGATCTGGTACCTGACACGTGAGACCAAACTATTCATCTCGTACCGTTTATAACTACGATACGGCAAAGCAGCAAGCATTGTGTACTCCGTTGTCACAGCGTAACCGATCAGATGTGAGACTATACATGTGGGTCTGTAGTAAAGACCGGGGGGGGTAGGCCCCGATCTGCTATGTTGGGCATGGGGATTTCCAAACAGTAATTGGTGGAACTGCTACGTGCATTTACTATAGCAGCCTCGGTCCCAGTGACATTAAAAAATCATCTTTTAACGTTAGTTCAAAGATCTTGTAATATCATGATAAATTAATGAAAAATTATTGACTTCAAAATCCCGGGGTTAGTGGATTACCCCGCTGCAAAATAGTGTAATTTTCCAATAACGGTCAATTTTAGAGGGGACCGTCATTTAATCAAGGAGGGGGTCTGGAAAAATATAGGGGGGTCATGTAAATTTTGACATTTGCCAAATAGGGGTCAGTAATTTTTTTGTATGGAGTATCTGGTTTTCCTTAACATTTGTATCTGCTTCCATAAATACATGCCCCACCAAAATACCCCCCATCCTTTTCATCATCTCCTTCTTCCCGTTTACTTCCTACAAATTCCCGTTTTTTTAAACAATCGAAAAACTGATCATTGGCTGCTTTTAACATATGCTGAAGAGAGGGCTAAAAGAAACCAGACGACTCCATCCGCATGCCAATTGAAGATGTTTGGGCGAACCTTTCCATCTTCAGGACATTGAAGCATACGAGATTTAGATCTACATACATAGTTGATTAAACATAGGAAGAGATATCTTGCATATGTCTGAGCTTGAAAAGAAGAAATTAGAGCCTGGAGAGACAAAAAGGGGAGAACCTCATACAAACAAACTAAGGATATCATGAACGAATGGTGACCAACTTCTAACCAAGGAGATTTTCCCTCTTCGGTCTTTTCACTTACTTTCACCATCGATTCACCCATAAAGTACCCACTCAGGAAACAAGACAAATCCGAAGGGTTATTGTCCAGGTCTACAGGCAGCATAGGCGTAAATCCAGGGGGATGGGGGATCCCCCAATATTTAGACGAGGGGGGATTTCATAGACCCATCCCTTCCCATGGTGATGCCTGTTCATCTGTAAAAATAACCTCATATTTGTAACCATAATAGTTTTTAAATTGGTAACTTCCACGTGCTGCGCGTGCAATTTTTTTCTATAATTACAATTCATTTCAGTAAGGTATCTTTCCAAATAGCAAAATTTTTAGCGCACATCTGTGCTAGTAATATCTTTTCAGCAAATTAATAAATTAATAATACTTTTCAATCATCCCCTCATCACCACCCCCCCCCCCATGTCCAAAAAAAAATTACGCCATGTTTTAAGGCAAGATCGAGATATTCTACAAAGAGATTGAAAGTGAGGAGAATTGAGGAGGCGATGTCTGCAGCCGGTTAGCACAATGATGAGGATGAAAAGTAACAACAGAAGATCTTAATGTGAATGTATGAAGACACTCAAGATCCACAGAAATCCTTACATGATCTGGAAGAATTTCAAGGCGAAGCCAGGACAGGAACATTTATTAAGTGTGGCCTTACTAGGCCTATTTTTGGGAAATGGGACCATAGTTGATTACTTTGATATCACAGATAAGCTTTTAAATTGTTATGAAACTATTTGGCCTTTTCCCTGGGTCCTTTTGAAGAAATATGAAATTGAAATAAAATGAGCCAAGCATCAGATCATTTAGCTTCTTTGCCTGTAACATCTTGTGTAACAATGGGCACAATTTAAGTTAGCAATTAGGCCATAATATATAAGTATATGAACTGTATGCATTGGGGGTTGTGTAAATGTTCATGTGGCAGTGGGGGGGGGGGTTGTGGAATTTTACATTGTGGCAATAGGGGGGTTGCGTATTTTTCCAAACCAACTTTGAAATTCTCCCCACGGGGACATCCCCGGGGGTGGGGGCCCCCGGGCCCGTGGGCGCCGTTCTGTAAGTGGTATTCCGGTCCCTTAGTATTAAAATATTGTGCGCAGGCGGCTTGTCTTTTAGTAGTCAAGTTCTTGTGTACCCGTTCGAATGCGTAATCGCCCCCACTACCGGGGTTGTCGTGGGGTTTGAAAAATACTAGCACCCGGAAGTTTTGAATTTGCTTTGCTGTTAGGGGTTTGCAGACCTACCCCCTGGTAGTAACGACTAGTTTCGTGCATTTGAAGCGTAGTAAGACTATTTTTCAAATGCAGTTCAATTCATAGCAGGCTGGTCCATAGTGTGGTACTTTTCAAGGACGTACTTACAGCATCGGGGTAAGCTAATCTTAAATTGTTTTTTTCAACATGTCAAATTCAAATCAATCAAAATAATGCTCCTTATGATATCCTTAACATATAGTAGACATTGTCATAGTCACTCATAATTGAAACATTTTAACATCAATGATAAGCATATACTGCCTCGGTGACACATCACCATTTGACTGGTCATCTCAACGCAAAATCACTGGCATTGCAACCGCTGCTTCTAACTCGATCCATTTCGCTGACCATATAGCAACTGTTAACTAATTTTGTAATCGGGGTTCTCCTACGAGTCTTGGTAGCTCAGGGTAGGTGATTTTTACCATTTGGAATCAAATTGTGATGTGGAGGCCAAATCTTACCTTGCATGCAATAACATGGGTTCCGAATTTGACACCCTCAACTTTGTTTACATCCAGATTTCAGGGATGATTTCGCTGTGCTTTATTTGGTTTTGTATTGAATGTACACTGTTTAAATATGCTATAATATGTTTAGGTAATTGTTTTAGCTTCGTTTTTTCAAATATGTCCATGTCAAAACCGGAAATCTTAGGGCCTAGAGCAAAGGTATACGCGATTCCACCCAACACACCTCAAATACAGTAAGTTTTGGTTGATGTGGATAGGTAAGTATTACACTTACCTCTTTTCTGTTCAAGGAGTAGTTCGCATTTACGATCTTGAAGACAATGATTTTTTTGAGGTGCAAACTTTGCACCATGTGGAGTCCCTCGCGACGGCATACAACATGCTTTTTTTGCCATGAAACACCTTTCATTTTTCTTTCTCTTCATTTGACTGAGGCTTTTTTATTTATACCATGATGAGGACAAAACTTCAAAAATTGGGCTTGTAACCCCAGAATATTTTAGAAAATAATTTTTTCCGACTTCTCCGTGTAGAGCTAGGCATTGATCTCAGTCCATATTCAGAAAAAATATGGCATAAAACTGAAGTCAGGCAAGGCAATGCACACTGTCGTGCACGAAATTCTAAATGGCTAACTACATGACAATACCACATGCTTTCATTAATTCATAACACCATAGTCGTAACACACTCAAATTGTAAATATGCTACAGCCTGCAATAATCGGCCTACGTAAAGAAAGAGGTACGTACAGGTGTAAATAATCAGTCCATTTGTAAGTTGTGCTTAAATCTCTCCACATTTAGGCCCCGGCCCACGTCCGTTGCCACTGTTTTCATCGTCCACTGCTATTAAAAGTTGACATCAATCATGCTTCGGTTAAATTACCTGTGTGCATAGCTCAAAACTCCAGAAACTTCCCCTGCAAAAGTAACTCTAGCAAACATAATCCCTTGCACATACCGCCATGGCTACAGAGCTATGCGCTCTGTGCGCTCTGTAGCCATGCGCATTGATACACTCTAATATCAAAACAGCCCTATAATAATATTTACACCCCAAAACCATTGCACTCCGGGATACATTTACGGAATAAATCTCTACTGCATGTGTTCAGCACTCAATATAATGAATAGCTTCCCTCTGGAACTGTTTGCCACACCTATGCTCCAGGAGCATGAGTGGTTGTCAAAATCTCACACTTACTATATGCGTAGGACATTTGAAAAGTCGTGCTTCCGGTGGCCATATCGATCACAGGGAAGTGGAGCGTGTTTACTTTTCCATAGCGCCATTATTCGCTAGAGTCAATGAACCATGGTGTACACCGTGGTCACTGATATTCAGAAAGACATTGAGATGAGATTTAATTATTTTTTAGAACCTGTAGGCATAACGAGACGTGAGACACACGTAGACTGCGTTTTCATTATTTGAGAAAATGTATTCTGAAAAATTTATGTACTTTCCCAGGGGTGCGACCCTTTGTCTTTATCCGAGTACCTTCCTCCCTTTGATCCCATAGCCCTTTCACCCCAATAAGACACTTTTTTATAAAGTTTAAAGGTGGCAACGAGATATTTTTGAGGCACCCAATATCATGTCATAATGTAATTTCCATATAACTTAGACACTCAGTAGATTCTTTACCTTTTATTTGGGTAACGAAATGTCTTAAAAGAGAGAAAAAAGGTGAGTCTGATTTACTTATATTTCAATAAAAACATAGCTAATTTTGTACTTTGCTCCTATACTAAATTATTAATTTCACAATTTTTTTACAAAAGGAACATTTCTCATCTTAATCCTTTCAGGTCGGGGTTATTTTTTTATGGAAAGCTTCATCAGGGCAAATCAGTACTTTCGATATTTGTTTGGGACACCGGCTATTGAAATCTCTCGTTTCCCCTTTAAATAAGACATATGACATATCACATGTCAATTTTGATTGGGTACCAGTTGCGTATATTCTGTATATGATGAGCCCTTTTTAGTTACTGCACTTAAGAAGGGTTCGATATGTCTGTACATACCCGAAAAGAAGTTTATGTATTTCAGGCACGAAATAAATAAGAGAAGAATACTCATTTTTGTGTCAATTAGAAATGTACCAATTTTTAAAAGAAAAACCAGGTTTATCAATTCAAAGCTAGGTTTTTTGATCACCTATAGTTATCGCTTACAAACCGGTATTTCCATCTAAAAACCAGGTTTTTTCAAAAACTTGCTTACAGAATTTCTTACGCTTGAAAAAACAGGTTATCGATTCAAAAAATGGTTTGTTGATAAACCTATTTTATCACTCGATAAACCTTTTTTTCACCGAAAAACCGGGTTTTCTCTTTTTCATGGTGCACATAGGTGGTGAGTTTGTCATTCAAATATTTCGTCAATGTATTCAAGGTTGTTTTAACGAAGTTGTGATAAAGCGGATAAACGCGGATCAGCTAGTTTTTAATCCCACAAGCCCAATGACAATGAAGTATCCCACTACCGTGCAAGCTATAGCATACCACAACAGCTGCATTTAATCGTAACTGGTAAAACTTATCGTCAACCACAGCCCATCACACGCTCATGAAATAGTTCCTCCAATTATCTTATATATTTATTAGAAATTTTAGATGCTAAATAACAGTCACAAGTAATTACTCAAGTAATTACCCTGTCTAGCATCTGCCACCGCATGCATACCAAAACCCCATGCGTTAGCACTGGTGATACGGAAGTGTGATTTTTCTTTTGTGTTTGGAGATCTGGTCACCGTAGTCGAAGAGCTTCTTCAAATTTGGGCTAATTCTACATATAATAGGTCTGCACTACTATAAATATAGACAAAAATGTATAAGAAAACAATGTCCGCTTCAAACGCTAATTTTTCCGATCATCAACGCCACCCATAGATCATTTGTCCCCTTTCGCCGTGACCCAAAATCGCCTGGAAACAAACATCACTCACTCCTCTTCCAAATATATGGTGACCGAAGGTACGTGGACCATTACAATCGTACTCCTAATGGTACAGTTTGGGTACATACCATCACCCCATGGTAAATTAAAATTGTCAATTGCATGGGAGACAATTGTTACCTATGAAATGATGATTATCTCGAGAGCCCGGTGTGTAGTCAAAAGCGGCATAAATGGAAAGTACCAATGCACAAAGGTCATTTATCTTGTCATTTTTAATTGCCGAAATTTGTATCAAAAGTTCAGAAAAAATGGGGCTCTCCATTAAAACAAAGACGGGACTCCAATGAATTCAATAGCTAGAGAAACTGAGATTTAATCCTTAAATAGGCATTTCGTGATTCACAATCTCTCCCCTGACGTACCTAAACAAGTGAGATTTTGGATATCATCTGAAACCGTTTGGCCACAGAAGTATGTGTGCGTAATCTAACCTCAATGTCGACCTACTTTTGAGAAAGTCGCATTTTGTATTTTTTTGTCCGTAAACGCCATAATTTCAACACAGTGGCCTATGGGCTAATGGTTACAAACAATTTGTTCAGAACATCAAACGCAACCGTCATAATCAACTGCATTTTGTACATAAATTTTCTCGGGATATCTATAGTGAACAATTAACCACAAAGGAGAAGCACTAGAATCACGAATGCACCTTTCAGGCCCGAAGTGTTCAGCGGTCAGCGATAGCATAGATTGTCAAAATTGAACAAAATTAGATTTACGTCTGTGAGATGACTTAAAAGGTCAATTGTAGCCTGTTAAAAAACGCTCTGTGGTTTCTAGAAAGTCGGGCCAAAATGTACCAAAGAATTTTATTCGCGGCTTTTGGACAAGAGCCGATTACATTTTCAATGGCCGAAACTGAAAGACATGAAGCTGATTCTATCAATTCTATCTTTTGTTACTGCCTGCCATCTCACAGGCCAATTTATGTTTTTATGATCCAACGGGAACTTTTTTTAATGCCTCCTACTTCTCCTTTTTTTGTAGAGAGGAAGGGTTGTTTAGCTCTACATGGACACATGAGCTTGCCTTCTGTCTGAAGAAGAGTTGTGATCAACAAATTAGGTTCCTTTAGCGAACATTTTTAGCCAGCAAGTCTATGGCAAGCCCTTCCCTTTCCATTCATTTCCCAACGGAAATGCCTCTGAAATTGTGACAGTATCTGGTAACTCTAGGTTCTGATATATATGACCAAACACGTTTTTCAACAATAGTCTTCATCTCTTCCTTTTCCATTAGTTCAAATGTGGACTTGGTACTAAAGGCAAGTTCGAAGGTCCGACATTTCTTCTTGACCTTAATTAACTTTGTATTTCCTACTCTTACTAAACTGTAGACACCAACTGTATGCAAGCAATATTGACACTGTCGTAGTCCTTGACTTTCAACAACCGATTAATTTTGTAGAAGATTGATCTTCATTTCCGTTGGGTTACTCATGTTATTAGAACAGACGCGCTCACTTTTTCAGGGCACAGTTATTTTTACGGAAACTTGTCAATACAACCTTTGGAACACCAGAGGCAGAATGGAACATCACATAAATAATGAAATTGGTTCCTGCATTATTTATATTTCCTCTTAGAGGTTTTTTCAATATTTCGTTTTTGTTTATTTGTTTGTATTTTGTTTGTTCGTTTTTTTATGTTTCCTGTGTTTTTTGTTTTGTATTTTGTTTTTTCTAAGCAAGAATTTCCTATTGAGGCCAATTTGGGAGAGCATTTTACCCGACACTCCTGCATTATTGTAGCCTGAAACACCCTATAAATAAAAAGGGTTTTCTTTGGTCAGAGTACGATTAATCTCAGATACAATCAAAGTATAGATTATTTTTGGTATTTCCTTCCAGCTTCCTTCTAACACCCTAACGGATGATTCCCTGTCGCACCAAAAACGCAAACGATTATCTAAGTCTTTATGTAAGTTCTCTTGCGTACTTTAAGCGAAAAATGGAGGTCCCACCTTCAGGGAGGTCGAATGATTGTAAGAAATGTAGTGAGACCCCTGATTCAAATGAATCGTACGAAAGGAATGTGAACCGCATGCATTAACTTTACGACATTAACCTTGAAATAGGACCATATGTTATTCAACCCATTACGTGTTGAAAAATTTAAACAATGGATGATTATGATAACCACAAATGCAACCCATGCTCGTATTTTCGTCTGAAATTGAAATTACAACTTTCCGAAAGTAACGGTGATTTTACTATCTTGAATGCTAAATATACGTAGTCTACTAAAAACTTTGATAAACTAAAAGAGTGCATTGAACTCCAACCACGATTTCACTGTAATAGGACTTACTGAAACACATTTGAACTGAGCAACCCCATGAATATTATAACATCCCGGATATAAACTGGAATTGTTACCAGGGTTGGCCGTAATAAATGCGGTTTTATGTATGTTGTACCTGATAGGTAAAATTATAAAATTCGAAGGACTTGTACATGCAAACTCGAATTACGAATCATGCTTTATTGAAATTGAAAGAAACAAAAAATATTTGGTTTGGGTGGTTTTAGGGCCCATACTCTATAGATAACTTTGATATCAATATAAATGAAAGGGATTCGCTTACTTACGAAAATAAATGCAGAGAAGAAAATGAACTATGTAATGGGGGAATTAACATAGATCCTCAAAGATTCTATCCACATACCAACTCATGTTAATACATTGACCTTATTTTTATTCTAATTCCATTAATTCCACAATCTATAACCAACATGACTCATGCGACAACCCCCGCGACAATTATATACATATTAACAAATTTGACAAAGTAGAAAAAACTCTAAGGTAACCACCATCAGTGATCACTTGCCAACATTCGTAATTACTGAGTTTGCACGACAACTCTGAAATAAAAATTAAATGTTTTACAAAAATTTTATAGTTATGGTAATTTCTAGATTAAAAAATTTCTTTATCTAGTGTGAAATGTGAATAATTCTTGCTAAGATCAATGTTGATGATTGATTATATGCATATGTAACAAATTATCAAGCGTATTATAATGATTACCACTTAAGAACTGCCAAGAACAACAAAAAGAGATCCACGCTCTCCATGGATTACCAAGGTCTGCTTAATTCATGAATTTGGGTAGCCCTAATGGACTAAATACAAAATGGGATGTTGTAATGTACAAAGATATGATTATTATCTTGACAACACCAGTCTACAAGGGGACAAAAGACTAATGTTTTAGAGTAGTATTGATGAAAAGTGTTAACCTAGCTGCACCACATTGCTGAATCGAAACAATATCGCGGAAATTGGTATGATCACAAGCTTAAATTCTATATACCTGAGTGCATATTTGTACCCCTATATTGTACACTTGTCTACCATATATAATTATGGTATACTACCTTGGGACGCTCTTGTGCAATATTTGGAAAAAATTCCCAACCTTCAAAAATGTGCATTAAGAATCATATCAAATAGTCATTATCGAAGTCATTCTTCACCACTTTTTCATAAATTATACTGTTTAAATATATAATATGTATAATCTAGAATTGGGTTCATTTATGTTCAGATACTTTGCAAACTTATTGCCGAATTCCATTTAATAATTTTTTCACCATGAGATCCGATCCATACTTCACACAAGAAACAGGAATAATTTTAATCCAACAGAATAAGATGGTATGCATTGCCTAAATCACTTAGCAACGCAGCAAATCTTGTGGGACCTCATTAGTGATCAATTTAAAACTTCAAGTAATAAGCACTTTCGAAATCAATAGAATCATATTTACTATCTCATCATTGATTTTGAACTTGTTTTTTTGTGTATTGCTTGTGTGATGTTGCCCTTTGTCCTGTGTGTAATATGTAATGTACAATTTAATTTAAGGTGTGGTTACGTCTGGCCTTCCTGTCCTTTCACCACTCCCCATAAAATGTGTATTCTTAGGTACTATGTATGTATTACGTCACCAGTTGATTTTGATGTTTTTTTCGGAAAATAAGAATATTGATTTTGTCCCCGCTAGTCGGAAGGTGTGGTTGCTACTTCCTAGCTTTTACGGTAAATGCCAAAACATGGCACTTAATATGTTACGTATGATGCTACGGTAAGTAAATCTGACATGATTGGGTAGTTTTTTTTTTCTTTATTTTTAGAGTAATAACATGTGTATGATACGCTTACTTTGGTACCCATCATTCAAATAATACCATTTGCTTGCATGAATGATTTTTTGGAGATTTGCTTTACAAATAAGTTTTATAAATAACTCTCAGTTATGACGTCACTATGACGTCGTATTGTTACAAACTTGATATTCTGTACTTTGAAGAAAGACATTGCTCACACACCGATACTGACAAAATTAATGTTAGTCCCTTAATTAAGAAAATCAGGGGGTGGTAGCCCCCCGGTTCGTGAATGTAGTAAAACCCTTGGGGAACTAGCGTTACAGTTCACTCACCTTTATAAAAGCCATAACCTCTCATAGGAAACATAGAGAATAAAGACGTTTATTCTAAGCCAATGATATTCTATTGGGTGAACCACTGGATTATTTTCTGATATATTTGCCACTTAACAAATATAAAGATTTACCTGTACACTGTGAATTATAATGTAAAAACATACGTACTCTTGACAACACACGACTCAATTCCACGAAAGGTATCGAACGGTAATTAACCCTCATCTAATATACAACGGATAATGGAACTGGTTTGCAGACGTATGTGTACATGGAAACATTTTGAGGCTTTCGCCAACATGGGACGGAACATAGGCTAATGGATATTATAGGAGATCGTGAAATATTGAATGGGTATGTTATCACTACTTCGTTATTAGGGTTTACTAATTTTTGATCTTATTGATGACTACAATGAAGGGAGATTAGATACACTCATATTAATATCTTCTCCACTTTCGCGCTTCTAGAATGTAAATTTTATTTGTATCTTAGCCCAATTTGCATTGCTCTCCATTTGGTCACTTGTAATATTTGCAAGCACTTTACAAATCTGTCGAAATTAAAGACACCAGTTCAATACTGCATAGCCATTAGTTCAATCAATCACGTTCATTTCATTCTCAACCTCCAAGTGACGTATTTTTAGACAAGAAGGTCTATCTATTATTTGGACACAGACCACTTACTAGCAGTCCAGATAGTTGGCCCAAATCAAATTTCCCTCGTCCACTTAATCGCCCTTCCAAAATGGTACCAAACAGAGCCATGACCATTCTAAAAGTCCTTTTCAGACTCACAGACATTACTGGATTGTCCAAATGTATTCGTTTTTTACTCCCTCCGTAGAGGCTAATTATGTAGAGGATAACGCGTATGCCAGTAGTTTGGACCTTTAATGGCTCCTCAACATTCCATACAATGACAAATCAAGTTTACCATTGGTATAAAGGATGGATCATGCAAACAGAGAAGGGAGCAAAGTAGAGGTCAACCTTTCACCTACTGAAATGTATCTGTTTTTACAGCAACTTGTTTGCAAGTTTCCAGGTTATCTAAGGAAATAGTTTTCATACCTAGAAGGTGATAATGTTCTAGGTTACCCTTCGGACTGCAGGTAAGAATAACACGAATCGTATCAAAATTGTGTCACATTGTTTGTCTTGTTGGGTATACATTTTGTCTAATTTTTCACTTTCTATTCCACATTTCTAGAGTAAAACATGCACAGGTCCTAGCGTCTATGAGCGGAGATCTCTTTAGGGAGGTGTCATTATTTACGGCCGGGGGGGGAGAATGGGGGATTTTAGGGTGGAACCCGAAAAATTTTTGGAGGAGAGGGGGGAACGATGAATTTTTTCCTCAACGAGAGAGAGGAACATGAACTTTTAAAATGGGGAAATCAGCATGACAAGGGGGGATGTGAAATTTTTGAACGGAAGCGAGGGGAACGCGAAATTTTGCCGAAAAAGTGAAATCCTCCATTCCCCCCCCCCGCTAAATAATACCGGTCCCTTATCTGAAAAATACACTGACATGTGGTGCTTCCGTACCTGACCAGATTACTTGACCACTACGAAATTCAACAACCTTTACCGCTTTATTCATGTTCATTGTTGATTAATATCGTCAGGTAACCTAGGTTCCCGTGAATGTCACATGTGAGATAGGCAAGGTTTCTTAGTTTTACGAAGAGCAGACAAACTGATTTGCCATCTTAATGTGAATAATATAGTCGTTAAACTGTTGCTCACAGATAGAACAAACTATAATTATTTTCATCGGCATAATTACCACAAATGAATTCGAACTTTTTAACCCCTGGTCCAAACTTACCCACTCACATTTTTGCATTTCTGTTTTTTTTCCATTGATCACGTTTTTTGAATATGTTATTCACGACCCTTCTCCTGGAAAAATGAACACAAAACTTACAATTGTGATGGTTAAATTTTCACTTTCTCTAGCCTACTACCAATGTAATTGATTCCAGGTATATCGCCCTAAATGTTTAGAATTAAAAGAAAAGATTGCGGATATAATAGAGGTATTCATGGATTTCAACTCTAACATATCAACTTGATAAGGATAATTCGGAGAAGCGCAATGTTTGTGTTTGAGGTAGCTGTATTGTCTAAAAGTATACACGATTTACTTTTGTATAGTTATAATAATAATAATAATCAAGGTTTATTTTGATCTCAAATCGTGGCCTGTAGGCCAAATTGCCAGAGACTTTACAACTTAATAATAATTACTAGACAGAAACAATGCAACTTGGAGGCAGCAGCTTAAACAGCGCCATATTGCAACATTCAAACACACTACACAAAACACACAACGGATGGTTAGTGCAAGCTTTCATGGTTCATTTGCCCATTTCAAATGAACCATTGAGAAAGTGGTATTCAGGTTTTTAATCAATATCTGTTATACAAATTAAATCCCAAATTGAGTTCCCGAATTAAAACCAGCAAGTGGTCCCACTGAGATTGGATCCGAGGACCCATTGGTCCAGAGGTAAGCTTGCTAACCGCTAGACCACGCCACTTTTTCAAGTGGTGCCATTGTTGTGTCATTGTGAACTAGTGAAGCGATCATTTGATCGATCATACCTCCATGTCGCGCAACCATCTGCATCCAAAATTTGTTGCAAATTTCCAGTATATAGGTGAGTAATTACGTTGACATGCTTTGGATTCTAAATGAGAGAATGTGAATGGCATGACTATGACCGTGCTCTAAATTAAAACTGTCAATTTAAAGTGTAGAATAGAGATACCAAAGGCAAAAATGATGTTGACCCTAGCCTATTCAAGTAATGGGCACCCTTAAGGATGACTGGGGCACTCAAAATCCAAACGAGGAACGGATTATAAGCTGTGACAACTAAGCCGAGGTGAACGACATCGATAGGAGACAGCAACGTAATACCTATTGTCAGTGACCATGCGTGTACCTGTATCTCAATGTGGAATCTCTACAAGGTGACCCAATAAAAACTTTACCCCAAAATGAAAGTGATATTTTTCCACTTTCTGTAATTTGATAACTGTGGATTTTATTTTATCATAAAGAATGGGTAATAGAGCATCTTACCTGATTTTTTTGTTAATTTTGGTTGAGTAGTTCTCAAGATATGGTCCACTGAACAATAAGTCAGCAAAACAGACTTGTCCACGGAGCATCATTTTTCTTAGACATGGTTGAACACAATTGCAACATCAAAAGTAATTTATCTTAACGGTCTTACCTTTAGTTTCTATCTTCCACATGTCCTCCCTGATTTGCGATGCACTTGGTAGCCATGGAGTGCATGTGTTTAACAGCTCGTGATGTTACACGCGTTCTCCTAATTGCGGTAAATGCATCTTTTATCCGTCGTCGTAGTTCTGGTAATGTGTTTGGGCACCCTCATTGTAAACTCTAGCTTTTACATCCCCCCATAGCCAAAAAACTTGGCGGAGTTAGATCCGGTGACCGAGGGGGCCATTCCACCGCATGCCCTAATCCAATGATCCGATTTGGAAAGAGTTCCTGAAGGCGCTTTCTAACCATTACTGATCCTTGTGCTTGTGCACCGTCTTGACGAGGCACTACGAATTGCTCCATATCTTTGCTGCTAAAAAAACTGCGCCGCAACTCTGGGTCCAAATGTTGATTAATGATATTGAGATAATCGGCACCATTCAAATGTCCATCAATAAAAACGGGCCCAATTAGGTTATTGTTACGTGTAACAGCTGCTAAAACTGCAACTTTCCTGCGATCATTAGGTCTGTTGTAGACAAAATCATTGGGAGGGTTACCTTTTGGCGCATACTCTCTCACATTTTGAGAGTTCATTGAGCCAGTCATAGTAAAATTGGCCTCATCAACAACAACAAGTTCTCTTAAGAAGCGCCGTGGTCTGTTGATTAGCCAATTGCAAAACGCCAGCCTACGTTCAGGATCACCTGCATCCAAATTATGGCGTCTCACAATTTTGTATGGATGCCAATTGATGTTCTGACACTCCTAGGCCGTCCGCTTCGTCCTTTGTTGACATTTTCCAAAGTTCACTCTGCTTCAAACAGTTTTCTCATGTTACAGATAGCAGGCCTGGTTGGTACTAACTCTCACTCCAGGGAATCTGTTTGGCCATTGCCGTTGCACAGCTACACTGTAAAAATTATTTTACTCATGTTGAGTAAAAATATCACAGCTCTTAATGTTATAGTAAAATCTTAGTCAAAGTTGAGTAAACCTTACTCATTGTTGACTAAAGCTTAGTCATTGTTGGGTAAAATAAACTCAGCTTTGTGTAAGGTTTACTCAACTTTGACTAAGATTTTACTCAACATTAAGAGCTGTGACATTTTTACTCAACATTTTTTGGAGTGTACATAGCTACCAGCTTGGTAGTAAATCTTACACCGCGAAGGCTCGTTGTTGTGGCGTAAATTGAGGTGCCATTACTATGAGAATGTTTAAAGTTCTCGTTCATGAAAGATATCTGGCTTTAAGCACAACTGCACGCTACAGTATGATTTTAGATTTGAAAAGCCCGCCCTGACATAAGACAGAAAACTGGTATTTAGCACAACTGCATGCTGTGATTTCAGATTTGAAAAGCCCGGTTGCCAACACAATTGATGTGTACTTATCATTCCATCATGAAATGCCCATGGACAATTTGGACCATATCTTAAAAACCACTAAAAAAAATTAATATTTTTCAGGCAAGATGCTCAACTACCCATTCTTTATGATAATATAAAATCCACAGATATCAAATTACAAACAGTGGAAATATATCACTTTCATTTTGGGTAAAGTTTTTATTGAGTCACCTTGTACAGTCACGAATCAATAGAACAAAATTATTTAACGTTTTACGTACAGGTACAGGCCTCGCGTAAGACTTCAAATAGGAACATTAGTTATACTCGATGCGCGTATCACAGGCGCTTTAGTATTTTCAACTGAGTCTTAAAAGAAAGAAAGGTTTAAAGAACATTGACAAAATAGGATTCAAACACGCGGCAGTGGATATTACAGCAAAGGAATACAGGTGTATTAAGGTGATAATTTCTTAAAGGTGCAACGAGAGATTTCAAATAGGCCTATAACAGGTGTCCCCCCCCCCCAAAATATGAACATTCTGATTTTGGAACTGGTGTAAAGCTTTATATAAAAAATACCTGGAATCTATTACATTGGTAGTACAAAAATTGTGAAATTTCTAATTTCGTATAGGAGCAAATATGAAGTTCAGCCTATGTTTTCTATTGAAATATAAGCATATACAAATCGCCTTTTTTTTCATTTTAAGTTATTTCTGTAACAAAATAAAATTAACAGTAGGGAGTCATTTGAGCGTCTAATCTCTTTGAAATTACTACATATCACCGAAAATATGGATGACTTGAAATCTCTCGTTGCACCTTTCATTGAACAGCTTAATTGTTGGTTATCAACGACCATTCAAATTTGCCATTTAAAAAGAATATTGAAGTATCTATGTTGCATTCTAAAAATCGTAAAGAACGCCATTTGATACTAACCTATATTCTACTCTACCTACTCATCTTTTGCAAAGGTTATAACTATTATGTATTTTTCAATACCTTTATAAAATGCCACTGAGCATGCTGATCATGAGTGACAAATGATACGACCTGTTGACTAAACGCAGTTTGTCCATTTCATAGACGAATACTCTTGATTGTCAGTGGTAAACACACGCAGAGTGGATTGTAAAACCAAAACTGCACAAATTAATTGCGATATGCGGTCTATGTATTTAGAAAGCAATCAACGTTAGTTTCTGCTATAAGTACACGCCTTTTCCACACATTTTCAACAAAAAGGAATTATGTTTGCAATTACTTCATTAATACAAATAATAAACTAATTTCGGGTTATACATTTAGGTGTAACTGTATTTTTATCTCTATACTCAATCGCAGCCCATGCATCTACAACAGTAAGAAATCTCGGCATCATGTTCGATGCGCACATGTCTATGACATCGAACATCAATAACCTTATTTCATCTGTGAATTATCATCTCCGTAACATTCGCCGAATAAGTAGTTTTCTTGATCAGGATACTAAACATAATGTTATTCGTTCTTTCATCTTAGCACGTTTGGACTATGGTAACGCACTTCTCTATGGCACAAAGTCAAAAGATATTGATCGCTTACAAGCTCTGCAAAATAAAGCCATAAAACTAATTTTCAATGCGAAAAGACTTGACTGTCCTGAGCCACTCATGGACAAGCTTCATTGGCTTCCCATTCGGCAACGCATCAAATTCAAAATATGTTGTTTATAAATGAATTCATGGCAATGCGCCTCAGTATCTTGCAGATTTAACCTCTTACCGTCGTATACCAGAAACTGGACCAAAAACTAGATCATTTAATGACGCTTCACTTCTTGAGCCTCATGTTGGCCGTAATAACATTGGGGATAAATCATTTTATGTTACTGCACCCCTCTTGTGGAATGCCCTCCCAAGAAACATCCGGGAGGCTCCGTCACTGTGTTCTTTCAAAAAGATGTTGAAGTCTTACTTGTACCCAAATTATTGAGTGGTTTGTGTATTAATTTGCTTGTTTTACCATCTTGATTTTTTTATGTTTCTTAATTCCTTGCGCTTTGATCTCGATGGAAAGGCGCTTTACAAATATTGTTATGTATGTATGTATGTATGATAGCTTGGCGAATGTGTTTGATGTAGTTCATTGCTTAAGCATATAGGCGGTAGACTTCAATTTAAATTTGCAGTCCCTTCACACAGAACATGACTGGGCGATTTCCCCACGTTTTGTCGTCGAAGACCTATATATTACAATGCTATTTCCATTTGATTTTATCTTATATTCCGTTAGAGCAAAGATTTTAAAATCAGATTGTGTTGTTTTTGTTGATGCCTTGTCTTTGTCTATTCAAGGGTCAAAACGAAATGAATTCAATAAGCTCTGGATATTTAAAGATCACAGCCGAGAAGAAAAATTAAAGTGTAAAAAACAAGAGATACTCCAGATTTCACACCTCTAATTACCCCCCAACCCTACTGCCCGACATTGTTAAAATTAGTGACAGTGGGCCACATCTCTAAGTTGACTCCAAAAAAGGCTCGGATTTGGCCAAAATGACTAATTTTGATCTAGATGTACTTTATAGGGTTTTACTTAAAGGTGCATGTGTAATCCGGAGAGTGTTAGTGTTGGATTCCCTTTATTATTTAATTTTTTAGGTCTGCGAGTACTTATCTCTCTCTACAGGGGAAAATGGCTTGTGATTCGATGCAATTTATGCATTTCCGGGGGGGTGCTGTCACAAATCCCCCTCTTTCCACTGATAGGAAGTATTCATGTGCGGTTGGCGGGTGATGGAAAACGATTAATCATGGTTTTTGCCACAATGGGACAAAGTCAGCTGGGACCAAGGTTTCAATACATATCCCATTCACTTGCAAAAAACTGAAGTGAGAAGAGAGGGGGAGGAAAATTTTGAATAGGATTTACTGGTGTAGCATTACTTTAAACTTGGTCCCAAGCTCACTTGTCCATTGTGCAAAAACATGAGTCTCGGTTACCCATGTCCGCACATCGTTGAAAGGAAAGGAATAAGAGAAGATATGCTGGTTTAAGATAGATTGGGCAGTCTGGACAGGTAATGATTTTGATTTTGTAATTTACACAATTACCACAAAAATGGGGAGAAGTTTTTTTTTTAAAAACAAGTGTTGAGTTTTTTTTATTGATACGCCCCTGTAGAAGGATCATTACTATTGTAAATCTTGGCAGAACAACCGTTCCAACGTGCCCACGACTGGTAGTAACCATTGTTATGGCTTATTTTTAAAGTCAAGTTACGGTCTTTGCAATTACGTTTTGTAGGTAGAATAATACCCAACTGTACCTTTAGCAATGTTTGAAAACTATAACAATATCAGACCAAAACGAATAAATAGTAATCTTGCTTCGGATTATGATGCAAAGTGTTTTTTCGAATCGATAATTAGGATTAAGATGTGTCCGACGTATGTTATTTTTTGGCAGGAGGATTTCGTCAACTTACGCAGAAATAAGAATTAAATCTTGTTGTGGCCAAATTGCATGGTCCTTTCGTTTTAAATTGTTTCAGGGGGCCGGGGAAACTTTGGCTAGAGACGTCAAACTTAATACGAGCAATACGCAATTATGAGGAGAAAAAATACCTATAGCTTATTAAAAAAGATAATTGCTTCACTGTCTGCTTTATGAAAAGGTTGGTGTGGAAGTGTGGATTCTTATAAAGTGATGCAGAGTGAGATATGCAGACATCGTCATAACTATAAAAGTCATTTTGTCTGGTTAAATCATCAGTTGTTTTCATGCGTTGAAGATGATGGGTTGAGGAAGCATGAAAATTGGCTATTATTACCATGACAAGATTAGCTAATGAACTGACGCTTAGATAATACCATGAAATTATATTCATCAGATCCTGACGATTGACCATAATCGTTATGTACTTGGTCCAACATTATAAAAGGAAAACAGATTTGTAAACAATTGTGGAAAGGGGCCCAGTAGGGGGGCGGCAGTACGATACTATTCGGTTTAAGCGCAATATTAATAACGTTTTATTTTTCAATCGCCATTTTTGTTATAACGTTTTAATACGCCTTTTTGATGAAAAAGAATCGAAACCAAATATTCAAGAATATACCCTGACGTTGACATCACTAGATTTTCGCTTCGTTTGTGCAACCATTGGTGATTAATTTTCCAATTTATCACCTTGAAGGGAGTATTTTTCTGACTAAGATTAGGTAAGTTTCCGCCACGAAAAAGAAAAGCTGCATGTTAGCGTGTCCTGCCCATTAAAAAATGGGCCCGCCTTGTTTATGCCGGAAAACGGAAAAACAGCCATTATAATTTCATTATAA
>JAMKCH010025152.1:0-18734 GCA_023653785.1 Ophioderma brevispina | reverse complement strand
CAAAGAATGTGAGAAATGATCTTCTGTTGGAGGCCAAGTTGGACCTTGGGACTTTCACAGCAAAGCCATGAGACCTGACTAGAGCGCCTAAGGCGAGATCAACTGAAAGAGCTCAGGTAGCAGATGGCTGAGGAGATCTGTGCTTGTCCATACAACATTGTAGAGTATTTCCTGAGCTGTAAACTGGAAATTGCATTTATTAATTTTTGGTCTGTCTGGCAACCCTGAGGGGATTGACCGATGATAAAATAGAAAGTGCCTGTTACGTAATTTTGGACTGTCAACCCTTTAATTGTTTGTGCAGTTTCATGTTTTGTGTTCCTCTTCCACGTTGGTCTCATTGGCTATCCCTTATCCTTGGTTTGGGAACACCTCTCTTTGGGGTTCTCTCTTCATCATTATTATTTGGCATCGACTTATAATATTATTTTATGAGCTATGAGGTTGATCAAGCAATCTTATATGTGAAGAATACCGCCTTATTCAAGCTGAACTAATATACTACATTTGTTTAAATCTTTTGCTCTGAGATATTGAAGGCGGAGTACTGTTAGCCGGCCGCTACCCACGTTACTTTGTATGTCCTGCAGTAAAATTGTGTAACTGAATAGTTAAAATTCTCCGTGTTACACATGGCGTGAAAAGATTGACAATTTCCAACTTGCTTACCCGGCGATTACCAAGTGGTGATGAGAGTGGCGACTCACTCTCGGTTGATACCACTGATAGAAATGACACTTCTCTCTGGAATTGCATTTATATTGAAGTGGGTGTTGCTCCACCGTGGCACCATGCTGAGCTTGCATAATTCCTGTTGGATCGAACCATGGATTTATATATAACAGCCCTAATCAGTATCAAGCTAGGTGCAGCTCGACGGAGCAATCCTAGTCGCTTCCTTGCATTTTTTATCTATTTTGGTAATCACAGGGGACCATGACAGGCCATTACTGATGGAGATGACAAGTAGATCGACCCTGTCACCTCTTCTAGAGTTGTTCCACAGAAGTAGATACTTGGTTAGACCTGCTGCAGTATCTTTCTATTTTGAATTGTTACAGTTTTACACTATTGGCAGCACCAAAAAGTACATCCATGAAGTTCCCAAGACTCGATTTCCTCTTTCCTGCAAGTCTTTGTTGATATTGGTTCGTGGGTGTTAAATAGTTGAAAACATACATGGCGCTGTTTGAGCTGTTACTACTTCCAATTTTTCGTTGTGTATGTCTGATTAATATAATGAAAATGTATCTTGGACTGAGGTCACGAATGATCAATTAAATAACCGTACAATTAATGAAAAACATTGTTTTAAATAATGTTCCATTTAATATAAATATGTTTCTAGTTGTAGACATTTGTCCGAGGGTTACTGCATGAATGGTGGGACTTGTATGGCTGATTGACGGGCATGAGAATCCCTTCGCGGTGTTAATAGGGCACTTTTCTAATATCAAAGAGGGTGGGAATTGCAACCTAACTTGTGGCTTTGGCTCGACCTATTTCTGTATGAAGCTTTTCTGTATTTCTCCGCTCACCCGAATTGGCATTTGGGATATTGCTTCTTCGCAGAGTTGGGATAGCGTGATTTTTCGCCAGGTTTGGTAATAGCAGCATCAAGGCATTTATAATCTTTAAAAGCTACCACCATCATCAGCTTTTCAGAGGACTTTTAAAAGGTGGTTTAACGTGGTTGTTTTAAATTCCTTTAATGTTTGCTTGATTCTTGATAAAGTTTTCTCGTTGTCCACAATTCCAGATATTTTGACCCCTAGAGGTTAACATTTTTGTGATCCAGTCATCATTGGCACATGTTTCATGGCTGAGAACATGAACACACAACTGTCGATTGAAAATAAGAGTAATAAAAACAAAACCGGCTCTTTCAAAAATGAGTAAACCTATTTCCGTAAGTCCTGACACACAAAGACAAGCAGTCAGCAGGGTCTATACCAAAGTTGTTCTATATAGATAGAGAGGCAAAACTTTACGTAATCTTTAGATTCACCGTCTCGCATGTTTTTGCCGCCCACAAAGAAAACCTAGAGAGTACCAACAATATCAAGCAATGGGCTGCCTCCCCTTCTTCCACATACTGTGGTGGCGCTTTGCATATACACTAATCGTTAATGATACAAATTAATGTCTTGTTAGAGGTAGCCAGGTGTAATAATATTGTAAAACCTGATCATTGCTCAGATACCCACCGCTATTAGGTGCTTAGGCGCGCTTAGGTAAACGATCTTATTCATTGAGGCGGTTTATTTAATCAAGACGACTGACGTTTCACTTCATTCGTGGTGTGGCCATGGTTAGATGACCAAAATTTAACACCCAATAGCACCCACATCCAACAACTGATATTTGCCGGATGTTTGTATCGAATTGACTATGTTTTAATACAAGCACCCAACTAATAATTATTTCCGTGCATATTTCAAAATGTCAGCGCCCACAACGGACGAACTGGTTTTGCATGGGTTTCACCCCCTTGGTCTTACTTGACAAGTTGGTAGTTTTCGACACTTATCACCAGAATTTGTTGAATAGACTTGGGCATTGTTTCGGGCAGAGGTCTACCGCGTTATCATTTCAATCATGATTTTCTTTCTGCTGGACATTTCTTGAATTAATCGTTGCCACAGGGTTCTTTATTGGCTCACAAGCATTCACCATGTACATTACTCCTGTTGGTGATCTGATCAAATGTCACCACATTCCTTTCATGAATACGCTGACGAAACCAATCCTGATTTAACTTTTAGTCCCGGGACTAAGTTCCTATAGAAGGACCTATAAACTTCATCTTTTTTCCTATAGTAGCTTTTTCTGCTGAAAATACAAAGAGACAAGTACAGGTAGACACTCAAGCTGAGGAGAAATTACTGTTTCAATGTTTCTCTTCATATTTGTTTTTTAAAAAAATTAAAGGGTCTTGGCTAGATGGACTTAGTCCTGGTCTAACTCTAGTCCAGGACTAAGTCATTTTGGAATTACCGCCAAATTTAAAGGAGTTTTGAAAACCAGTATCCTCGACAAACTCTCCTCATGTTCTGATGGTTAGTTCTTTGGAAGTCCAAAAAACTATTCTCGACTGAACCGGACAAAAACTTATTTGGTTTTTCTAATGGCAGGGTTAAAGATCAATAACATTTTTATTCAGTCGTCTCAGATTCCGTACTTTAAAAAAATCATTGGTGTAAAAGACTTGATGGGTCGTAATATAATACCATCACGTTTAATTCACTTTGCAGTGGTGGAATTCGACTTCCCTCTGTTGGAATTCGGACCGACACAAGGGCGCCTCAAGCGCCCTTCAAAATAAAGCTGCTCGCTTATGGTCCTTGGATGGTCCGCCGTTTCACTCATTACATTGGCTACTGATAAGGGAAAGTATTTTTGTTAATTTACAAGTTGTAATGGTGAGGCTCCTTAAGCCTCAGTGAACTTTTCATTAACATTTTATTTGTTTTCGAGTAAAGGGACCCCTACACTCCGCCTACTGTTCTAATCGTACCCGTTGTGTGTTGAAAGCAGGATAGAGCCGCCCGGAGCCCACACTCCGGGCTCCATAGACGATAACGTGAATGGTGAGGTCAACTGAAATCGAGGGGCCTATCCTTTACCCGTTGTAGCCGGATTATGAGTACAGCGGATTTTATATGACTCGACACCGGTGTCATATAATAACAGTGTCGGTGTTGGAACTGAGTGTCCTACCCCCATCTGTCATTGTGTTCGCCATTGAGTGCTTGTATGCCTCATTTGTTTCAGCACTGTAACCCAAATGGCCTCGTCTACAAGGTCCACGGTTATTCCGTACATGTTGCTATGGTAGCTAGGACACTCTATTATGGGGGACACTCAGTTTCTTTACACCGGCTTCTTGTTCCACGGTCAAATGAAAGCTGGGGATGGACTCTTGCGTTGCAGCGCATAGGAACCTGCGAAACGAGTTGTCATGTGTCTTAGAAGTGCGGATTCGCGTGGTTTTAAAACGCCTTTTATAGACATCTCATTGTTAATACGCAGCGTTCTTTTATTTTGTTTAAATTCTTTTTGTTTGTTAATGGAAAGCGCCTCCGTCTTGTGAGCGCTTTGTAAATGCTCATGTAGTAAATAACTAAATTTAAATCGGACGGAACACAGCGTAGTGTTATGTTGGCACCCTAGCAGTGTATTAATAGGCAAGCCTCAACCCAAATCCTTCCGAGCAAATAAATAATCCTAAATTGCCATTATGTATTACTAAGATGATTTTGTAACATTAGTCCAGAAGGTGATACGAAGTTGGTATCACTGAATGCATAAGACTGTCAGTTAATACACATCTTTCAGTGCAAACGAGTTCATAATAGCTAAATTTCCGCTCGCAGGAATAATTTCAGCGAGCCGAAAATTTATCCATCAGATTATGTATACTGGCGGGCATATGACCACCAAATAGGTTTCATTCAGCGAGCAGGAATGTTTGAAATAATTTAGCTCGCCGAAATGAATCTCGGCTCGCCAAATTCAAAACTGGCCATCCTGTTCATAGTTTCTGAATTTAAGCTCGCCAAAATAATTTTGCTCGCTGAATTAAGCCAATAGGAAGACGTTTTTTTCAGCGAGCTGAATTCCAGCCAATGAAAAAGCAGAATTTCTGCTCGCCAAAATTAAAATGCAATGAATTTCTGATCGCTGAAATGAATTTCTGCTCGCCAAAATTTAATAGCTTTGGGTTTCTAATGTTACTCAAATTATTACTGTCAATGTGATCAGTTTTTTTCGTTATCTTTTAAATTACAGGTGTACCGAAGGATATCAGAGGGTCTCAAGTGCGAAATCAGACAGTATTGGTAAGTTACAGTTACGTTTCCTAGTCGCTTATAATAGAAGCAAAAGAACATTGATTGGTTCTTGTGATTGTTGTTAAAATCAGGTTCTTATCAATTATGTCTCGGATACATAAAAAGAAAACCTAGATGCAAATTTCATAACATAGCCGACGAATTTAATTTCTATCGTCAAGATAAAGATTCCATAAAGGTTTTGCGCACAAGCCGTACAGTTAAAAACCAGTATATTCAGTGCAAATTGGGGAAGTTCCCAGGTGATTGTCCCTTTGAGATGTATTTGGATTTTCGCAGTCTATAGGAAATTAGTTTTACTAGTACGTTGTTATAGGACCCGAATTAATTATATAAACAAAATGTACATATGATTGCATGAATTACCTCAATACTACAATATCAAATCAGCCTCATTTAGTCTAAGTAAATAATGGAATATGATAGCGTTCTTAAGATTATTTAGACCCACGCCAAAATCTGAGGATGTTAGCGTAGAGGTCACTTAAAAGACAAATCTTTATGGTAATAAATCAAAGAGTTTTAAGGGAATATAAGACCACGTAAAAAGCCTCTTTCATGCTTTCTTTGGGCATGGATTACGAATCACGATTGGTCTGAAATTCTTGAGGCGCCCGATACTCAAAGTAAATGTGACATTATGCATGATTCCCTAAATAAAGCTTCGGTGATCATTTTCCAAAAGATCTGTCAAATTACATTCACAAGATAAAACTTGGGTAATGATGAAATCAAAAGTTGATCCAAATTGCGACAGAAATTATTTATGATGGTAATGTAAGGTGCGAAAGTAGTAATGAATAAGATAATCGAAAAATTAAGCCGTAAAGAAAACAAAGGGGGACTATTATCATATTCGTGGTCAAGTTCTTAAAATAAAAAATAAAACTCGCTTCATGGTACCGTGAAATTAAATTTGTGGCTAACTGGTAGTAAACCCAACCCAACTTAGTTGCTCCCCAACAGGTGTCGATCTTGCAGATCGATGAAGTGCTAATAGTATCAATAAGGGAACTTGTCCTCAGTCGCTGAAAATATGCCAAGTTTTGGATAATCTTCCCTTACCATCTACCTCCGGCACCTGACCTGTTTATACCTTTATGAATGGGAAGTTTATGACAAGTTAAAAAGGTTAAACAGGTGGAAAGCGGGGGTGGGGGGGCGATGTATACAGCTGCATAATCCGGAATTTGCGATGAGCTCAGGTAAAACCATCACAAATCTCTCAATAGTTCTCTACCCAAGTGGAGTAGTCCTTTCCAATGAAAAGGCTGGGGTAATCCCTTGCCTAAAGTACTCACCATCTTGGGACCAATTGGCGTCCGTATCATCCGGGTATCATTAATGACAGTTGCCAAATTGGAAGAAACGGTTGGTAAGAATGGATCTGTTGAGATCGAGGATAAGTAGATCAAAACAGTATGGTAATCGTAAGGGAGTGTCAACATGTCCTACCTGTCAAACTCATCAACAATTTATGTTCTCATACCGAATATTCCAAGAAAGTCAAAGTTCCATTGTTATAAACAGCTAGCAAGGCCTTTGTTATAAACCATAATATTGTAATTAAAGATAGTCAACAAGAAGTTAAGATAGTCACCTAAAATTACAATTTTTAAACAAAAGATGCAATTGTGTTCGGATACAAAAAACCCACTTATGATATATCATACTTAAAGTGGGTTACCTCAAGGAACAAAATTGGTTCCTTTTGGGTTCCTTGCAAAATTTCAATAGTGCTGTGGCGCCACGGATCTCGTGAGGGGTATCTGAGCCTTAGATACGTAAATGTTGATAATACGATTATGTTGCAAAATATCAGCAGTAGTACTAGTAACAATATACACTCTGGAAGAATTAAGTCAATGGGACTAATGACATGAATGAAGCTGAATACAGAAAAGTGTGTTCATATGGGACGGTTCTTGAAACAAAACGTACATGCCAAGGTTACAATTTGTTCAAAGATTTGAAAAGAGTAAAAATATGGTGTTACTATCAGGTCCGATTTGAAATGGGACATCCTATTAGTGAGTGAGTGATGTGAGTGAGTGAGTGAGTGAGTGATGTATGTGAGTGAGTGTGTATGTGGAGTGAGTGAGTGAATGAGTGAGGGAGTGAGTGCCCGAGTGAGTTTGTGTATGTATTTCCGAAGAAGAATTTTAAAATGTGTTGAGAGTGACACGTGCTGCGCCGAAGCTGGTGCGTAATAGTGTCAATCAATTGGGGTATTCTAAGTCGTGCAAATAAAGTTACTAATTCTTTTCATAACCTTAATCAAGTTTTTAGTGGTAGCTGAAGTTAGCCTGATAGTTGTGGTATGGTTAGACGGTTTTGCTTGTTTTTTTTTTTTTTTTTTTTTTTTTTTTCTTTTTATATGGTTGTTTTTATAGCTTTTGATATCTGTATCTGTGCTGTAATTTAGCCTTAGGGCACCATTGCATTGTTTTTAAAACATTAAAATAAAAATAGAAAAAAAATAAAAAATAAAATCATGGTGTTGTTTTGATTAAACGTAATAGAGAAGAGCTCTCAAGTTTGGCCACAAAGTCAGGAAACAAACTATTTAAAAAAAATTTGTAAGGATGGTGGAGGGAGAGCTGGACGAGCAGCCCCCTAGATTCGTTATTTTCAATGACAGAATTGAGATTTGTTTTAAGCCAAAACATAGATAACGAGCTATTTACTTCTTTAGTGTGCAGTGTGTGGACCACATTAGCACAAAAACGGTTCTATCTCGTAGAATTGTCTAGACATCTATAGATAAATGGGTGGTGTATTGCGGTCATCTCGGGTGATCATTAGTGGCATGCCTAAATTTGCATTTTATTTGCTCATCTCAATCAGGTGGTGAGATTGTTGGTATTGTTCGTCGGTGCCATGCTGTCTTAACTAATCATTTGGTGTCATTGGGTCTTCTTTACAGAAGAGGAGGCGGGAAAAGTCACAAGCAGTCCCGCACTGTTCATAATATTAATACTTGACTGTTACGATTTGCGTTTTAAAGTTAAAATATATCCGTGTCATCATTCCGTTTATAATCATTATATATTGAAAATGAAAGTTTCATAATATTATAATCAATCATATTATAGTATGTTGTTGTTAGATATTACTATGATTTTAACTACCTTGAACTGGCTCGCAAGTGAAACACAATCCATAGCGTGACTTTAACCATTTCATTGCACCCATCAAATTGACTTTAGGTGATTCATAAATAAAACAAACAGATGTACCTTAGAAGTTAGGCATCGGAAACCTGTTAATTTAATGCAGGCGTTGCAACAACGTCTGCCTTCTGGCCAAATATTGACATCACAAATAAATCTTGTGATCATAAAACAATTGTGACCGAGTGTTAATTTGTGTTTGTGTTGTATTTTGTTATGATTTTCCGAGCCGAGATCGTAACAATAATCAGTATGGTCAGAAATTACAAAATGAGAGCTTTTAGACAAGTTAAATGGTGGGAGTCAGTTATTGGAATATATCACGATTAGTATGTTTTTTCAACATTTGTTATGAATGAAAAGTACCAATAAATCATTATATAAGTAATATTTATTTTGCTCCCTAAACAGGCCAATATCCGATCGTACCAAGAGTTAGACAATAATGGGGGTTCAAGTTTGTTTGTGTCAACATGGACCACTTATTTACACAAAACTGTATTTAAAACGGTGTTTGGGGGACGAAACGTCGTTAACGGGCATAAAACCCAATTACTATATTAGGCTTTATTTCATGATGCTAAATAGGATGATGGGCCCCGTCTCTAAGACCGCAATACATATTCATTAGTATAGGGACATTCGAATTTTTTAAACGTCCTCACAAGGAAAAACGACCCCAAGGACCCACAACCACAACTCTTCCCCCCGCTTAGGAAACGTCCCTACGTGCTATGTAATATCAATTTTGGCTGAATCGTTTTTTAAAATATCAATATTTTGCTTAACCCCAATCGTAGACAACTGTAATTAAACTTTGTTTGGCGGTGAGGATTGTTTTGGACTAGAGTAGGCTTATTCCATTACATGTTAAAACCACCACATCAACCCACACCCAACACCACCACACAGTATACATAGGTGCTATATTACAAATTCAGACATACATACATACTTACATACATACATAATACATTAACATACTACATACATACCACACATTAAACACATACATACAACATACACACCACACATAAACACATAATACATACATACATACACACATACATACATACACACATACCACTCATACAACAGACAGGCTTACGACATACATTGTGGGGTGAGTACATACAAATGTAAATAAAACTGACACACAGAAAGTAGATCTATATATTAGAAGTTTAAAGTACCCAGGGGTCTTATGGGGGGGGGGGAGGGTTTTTGAGATAAACCATTTTTCTTTTTAGGACCACACCACAAACTTTTTTTTAAGACTCACCCCCCAATATATTTTGTACGTACACACATACACACATACATACATACCTAAGGGGGTCAAAATAGGGACAGAAATACTGAGATGCAGAAAAATCTTCGTTCTTCCTACAATACCCCCCCCCCCCCCCACAATAGATCGGATTGAAAGAAACTGACTCAACTACAAATTAAACTTAAGTTGTTCGTTGCAGTCAATACTAGTATTTTATACTCGTGGTGATAGTTTCTACCCCAGAATTGGTTTTTTTTAAACCATTGCCTACCAACAACATTTAAAGTTAAGAAGGCTTCAGTCACCTGTGTGTAAACAATGCAGAACTTTTATCTTCACTATTCATAAAATAAGCTTTCACCTGATTCACTGAAACTATTCCTTGGATTAGTTTCGCTTCTTTGAACATTCTAGGTTTATGCTTGACGATGATGGACTGTTGATGGAGGTGGAGAGAAGGAGAAAGCTCTTCCCCAAATCCCTTTGACCCATGATCATCGCCCCCCTCGTAAAACAGGTATGAAACAATTGTATTGGACCAATACAACACGAGATCGATATTGATGCTGATGCATGTGCATCAACATTGCCTCGATGTACATAGTTAAGCATATAGCGACATATATTGTAAGGAATGTGCATTTCTTTATCAAAGCATGAAATTGGCATTAAATGTTACATTTTAAATTGTGAGTATTGAATTATTTTAGACATGGAACCACGTCGCCGTCAATCATCATCTTCAAGGTAAAACCAAGATTCATTTCGGATCATTTGTGGTCATTATTAGAAAACGCGATAGCATGTTCCTGAGATGATTACATTGAGTTCTAGTTTTACTCGTACTTTTCGGCTTTTAAAACTTGAATGTTTTAGCGCCCCCGTATTTCTTTAAAGTATATTTGGAGACAAAAAACACTAAGAGTTGACCAATGGGAAGAAAATTTGCCGTATCTAAACAATGCCACCAAACTTCACAGTGTTCGAAGTTGCCCGTTTTTCAATTTTTGTCCAGCGAAGTTGGCCACATTTTGGTGAAATAAAGGAGACCCTTGGCGCTATCCGATTTCACTTCAGAGAAAATACATATTTTAAGAACATGATCCGTGTAAAAGTATTGTTAAATGGAAACTCCCATCGCCATTTACCACAGCATTGTATGTACATCGATGCAAATGTTGGATTTACATGCATTCCAGCATTAACATTGATCTCCGTAGTACTTGTTATTTGACAAGTAGCCTAATCCAAAACTGTTTCATAGTTATTCATGATTGAGGAAATATACAGATGAATAAATTCAGTTATCAATGGTGAAAGTATTACTCGGTACTCTGTTTGTCTGGTAAACGCCGTATTCTTATTTCATTTCATAGAGCAGGACTGCATGGTCTTGATCAAGTTGCTATCGGAAGGGACTTATCAAGTGGAAAGCGGCAAAAATTTCATAAAATGTAAGAGTCCGCATGAATAATGAGTCCATCAGGTGATTGGAGTAATAAACAAAATATCACAACAAATGGAGCATTATAAATCCGATGTTCCATTGTGGTCTTTGGTGATTAAATTGTCGATATGACTTGTAGCATTTCAACAAATTCACCGAAATGTATCCCCAGTGAGCTATTTGTCACTGTATCTCTTCAATGAATTGTTCATGTTATGTAATGTAATAAGCTTAACGCAGATAATGAGAAAACATTTCCAGCAAAAATATGCACCCTCCATTTTTAAAACACTTTTACCATATATTAATCAAACCTGGAGGGACAATAAGCCGTAAAAAGCATCTGTCTGTAAGTAATTTGCGATTTTGTATTTCTTTGGCATAGGACAGATATCCGAGTATGCTGTTTATGGGGCCGATCAGAACTGCAGGGGAGTTCAAAACTCAGTGTTTTGTTTTCTTTTTTTTGTTCAATAAACCTACGACATGTCCTCGGTTGATATTTACAACAAAGCGCAAATTTAGACAAAATTCGTATCCTCAAAATCTCTTAGCCCTTTAATGAAGGAAGACCGTCTTTGATTAAGTCGAAATGCACATGTAACAAATAGATCCATGAGAATGTGAATGATGGTTAGAGTTATGCAACTATTCTGCATTGTGTTTTAATGTATTTTGACCTCAATTGACCTTGTGACCTCTAGGTGACATTGAACTTGACATGTGCAGGGTCTGGTGATTCCATATCCAATTGTTTTCAAATTTAAGTCTCTACCTCTCTGCCAATTTGATGCTTTTATAGCAAAATGCACAATTTACCATTATCTGCTTAACTAACATTACAATCCTGTGGTAAATATGACCACCTTCGGGACCAAATTGAGAAAAACGGGCAATCCAGGGCACGTTCAGGGTTCGGTGTCATTGTTTAGATTACGGCCATTTTGCTTCCCAATTAAGTTAGATTTCGTCTCAAATTATACTTGAAGAATACGGCGATTTCCAAAACATCCAAGTTTTCACAAACTAAAATCAATGTAACTTCATCTTAGGAAACATGTATCTCCGGTTTAGTTTTGGACTGAAAATACTCAGAATTTCGCTTGTTAAATGACTCACTCTCTTTGTTTTCGTTCCACATGTAAACAAACCATTGCGCATCGGGGATATACACTTTCTGCGCACATGTCATATATCTGTTCAACTGAGCCGTGCCAGTTCTGTCGGCGATGATCATGGAACAGCGAAGAGTACTCCCTGCCGAGAAGCGACCTTTGTTGGGGTATATGATTTTACAATGAGCTGCACAAGTGATATAATTGGATAATCGGCGTTGGTAATGCAAGTTAGGAAAGAGCTTTCTCCTCTCTCCTACATCCATGGACGGTGAATGGGCCCCCCAATGCTCAGGGTTGGCATCTAGGTATTAGCGCCACATCCATACACAAAACACGAAACCTAAGCTGTTTATATACTAATCCCCTCCAATTCATACCTCCACCACAAAAAACGTAGAGCGCTGATTCCACGATCAACTGGGAATTGTATAGAAGAAGAAATCATTCACGCTCGGTAAATGGATCAGGCGAGTGCGCGGACACCGCCTCAATCAGTACAAGCTGAATACGGGCCAATGACTCTGATGCCATAGCGGGTTGAGTCGCCGATTGCATTACACCTTGTCAAGTTTTTAACGATTTGTTTTTTTTTGTATAACAAGTAGAAATTGTGTGGATATGTATGCATGTTTCCCGCCATATTGTCAAGGAGAAAATCTCTGTTGTTTTATCGGCGACCATTCAACTGTGCGGCAGCCCGCTATCCATGTGTAAAGGTCAGTGATAATTTCAACCACTGATACCCGGAAGACCGCATCTTTGATCTCTGCTCTGCTTACTTGTATGATTAAACAGATTCATGATGACGATGAACCGATATATAAGTAACAGATTGTATATATCCATATGAGACACGGACTTAAGATAGCTACACTGTTAAATGTAAACATAAATTTGAAACTAATTAACTTACCTCATGAGCACCCACCATTTACTTGTGCGAAACATACTGTTACAGCGCCGCATTTTATAACATTTTAGCAATATCATCTGAAACGTTGTTACTCTCGGGCCTTTTGTCAACTGGTTTTGGTATAGTGTATCGGTTTTTCTGCTTGCCGTACGCAAGCAACCCGATTTCGATTTCCTGCGAGTGCTCCTTCGTTTCTTTTGCTCGTGACCCTTCTTTCCAACGTAATCGTTTTTATTGTATTTGTTAATTATTTTTTTTTTTATTTTTTTTTTTGGTATCCAGGATTCGATGGTATTCTAGAGAGTGGACGTGTACCAGCTTTTTTTGGCAGCTTTCTTTCCACATATGTTGATCAACTTGATACGTGAATTAAAAATAATTTTCCACTTATTCTTTAAAGGAGTAGTTATATCATTCATTTGAATATTTTTTAAAGGGTAACCATTGTAATTTGTATTCACGATTACAGCGAAGTGTAACAGGTAGAAAATCTCATATTATTATAATAGATAAACAGAAAAATAGCATACATAGTTACAATATATAATAATAAGATAATATTGTTCCAGACATAAGATCGCATCCTATATCGATGAACATTAACAAAATATGTAACACCTTTAACGGAAGCATTAGCATTAGAAATATATAAATTCATACCCCGTGGGGAAAGGATTGAGGGGACTGTGGGTTGGAAGACACAAAAAGCAATAGGAATGAATTCTTATCTCCTCATATCAGCAAAGTGTGAAATAGGGTAGAACAAGGTATTGCAGTAGTATTTTAAAATTTTGTAAATTATGTGGGACGTTTGAGGCTTCCAGATATGTTGTTAATCGATCAGCCGAAAACAAAAATCAAAAGCCTTTTCAATGTATTTATTATGAATAGGCTCCTAAGTTTTGAATGTTAATCTGGTTTATGTTACTATATTTATTTTGAAAAAGCATCAATTAGGTTTGTCATAGTTTTGGGAGAATTACCATGGGCAAATCTCATTCTCTGTTAATGATTTTTCACGCGTAGTAAGGGATTTTAATTGGAACAGTTTTTGGGGGTGTCATCTGCAAAATAATAGCAAGGGGGGTGTGATGAAGTGCCGGTCATTAACTGTAAACAAGAATAGGAGAAATATAACAAAGGGAAAGGTGATGAGAGTGGTAAGTCATTACTGTACAACAGAATAGGAGAAATGATAACAAAGGAGGGGTGTAAGAGTTGTAGGTCATTACTGTACAATAAGAATATGTGAAATAATAACAAAGGAGGGGGTGAAGAGTGGTAGTCATACTGAACAATCAGAATAGTGGAAATGGAAATTAATAACAAGGGAAGAGGGTGATGTACAATAAGAATTAGCTGGAATAATAACAAGGAAGAGGGTGTGATGAGAGTGGTAGGTCATTACTGTAAACAAGAATAGGAGGAAATGCTAACAAAAGGAGTGGTTGTGATAAGAGGTAGTATAGGTCATTACTGTACAATAAGAGAGTGGCCAATAATAACGAGGAGGGTGATGAGAGTGGTTAGGTTCATTACTGTACAACAAGAAGAGGAGGAAGGGTGGAAATTAAATAACAAGGGAGGGGGTGGTGAGTGGTGAGAGTGGCAGGTCATTAATGTCAACAAGAATATGAGGAAATAATAACAAGGGAGGAGGGGGAGGAGAGGGCAGGTCATTTACGTACAACAAAGGAATAGAGAATAAGGCAAAATAGTGGGATCAAGGCTGATGAGGTGTTTTGGAAAAACTAATGCGGTACGCGCATTTTTTTATTTTTATTTTTAATTCCTAACTCTGTCGCTCAATAATTAAAATAACACAATACGATAAGTGGACTGCCCGAAACATCAACAAAGCTCCGGCAGTTAGGTGGTCACTTATCCGTCAGTATTTTACGTAAGTAGGGAGATAAAAAAAATTCATAAATAAACCATTCTGCCTGGCATGGAAGGCACTTGAAACTAAGTGGAATGTTGGACCCAAACCTCCATTCGGGCAGTTGGGTGGTCATCAACTCTTCATTATAGAGGGCCTCTTGGTTTATTAGTTTATATTATGATTTACCCAATGCTGTTTCCCACTGAAAGTTTAATATGTATGCTGATGTGTGATACAGCATTATACTATGCATCAAAACTCTCTTGATGACATAATTGAATGTATAAATAAGGATCTTGATTCTCTTCACAAATGGTTAAAATCCCCCAATATAAATTAGTTTAAATGTAATCAGAATATGAATTTAGGATTATAGGTTCTAAACACAAGGACTTAGTACTGCTAAAAAAATTCAATTAATTTACTAAAAGTATTAATATAAATAATGTTAATAACCAAAGTAAACAAATGTAATATCTGGTGTTCATCATAGATGAAAAATCTAACTTGGAATGAAAAATATTGAGGCAATATACTAAAAGAAGCCCTGAAGGATTATACATGGTTAAGGAATGTAAACCAATAATGCCATGTAACATTCTTAAAACTGTTATAATGCTATTGTGCTACCCCCATCTTGATTATTGTAACATTAGTGTGGGGAAATTGCTCGGTCCCACGATGGCAAAATAGTCTCCAAACAATCAAAAAATAGGGCAGCCCAGCTCGCCTTATTTTGGTGCAACAGGGACACACCCCCCCCAGTGTTGATGTTCTTAATTAACTCAATTGGCTTCCATTTCAAATAGGGCAAAAGTTTATAAACTGCAATATCTTAACTTATAAAGTTCTTAATAAATGGCACCTTCTGTCTTAATGAGTTTTTTCATTCAATAATTAAAAAACTAGAATTTTCGCAGACAAGTAAAGTAAAACAATATTCACATTCCTAAGCCAAGAACTGATTATAAAAAACGCCCCAGGATTTCTTACCGTGGTTGCAATGAATGGAATAAATTAGGACTATGAATTACAGAGATCATATTCTTTAAACATTTTAAATCAAACTTAAAAATATTACAACACCCTAATGCTCATATAAGGCTCCCTTTCTACAATTTTATCAATACTACTTTTATATTACATGTACATTACCAGTTAGACCATGCCAAGTTACATGTACCTTGGTCTTAACATGTATGTTTTATATATGTTATTATTTTGGCCTCACGGGCCTCCTCAGTGAAAAACAACTTTGTTGTTGTGTTTACGTGAATAAATAAAGCGTGATTGATTGATTAACTGGTTTCATTATTAATTGTTTCAATTCCAACTACAGTAATATGAGAACCCCCCCCAAACTAAATTGATGGATTTTAACTGGAAATCCTTAAAATTTGAATTCAGAAAAGAGTGTTAAATATGAAAAGTGTAGAAAAATATTAAAATACAAAGACTAAAAAACTATTGACATTAAACGGGAGATTACCTTTCACCTTGCCATGTGTTGTTGAAAAAATAACTGCCGCGGGGTCACGAATCACAAACAGTCTCTTACACAAAAAAATGGTGCTTGAGGCCATACATATTTGGCTAGCAATGGAAACAAGCAAAAACAACATGCTGGTAACAGTGTGAAAAATGTCGGGAAATATAAGGCGGCCGTTTTAATCACTTGATACTGCCTTCCAATGTGTGATGTTGCTGCTGGCCAATTTTAAAGAAAAAAAATATTAATCAAAGGATGGGGTATTATGGACAAAATTTTCCGGAACTTAATTTGATCAAAGATCAAGGAACATTTCTGGCAAAATTATTTAATTCTTTTCAATTGTTTTCTGTATTTTTAAAAAGTCGATCGAGATATCAAGAAAGAAATCATACTATTTACGTTTCTAAGCACTTTAGGGACTCCGAAAACGGACAAAATACGGCAAAATCGTTCTAGTTGGCATTGCATGGAAATCAGTCAAGCCAAGAGCTGCAGACGCTTGAATCGGTAGTTAGTTTTCAACAAAATTGGAATTCAACAATTTTTTTTTGAAAAAAAACAAAAATAAAAAAGTTCCGCATACCTTTTTTTGAATTTACCGCGCGAAAATTTACATGAGACAACATTTTTTTTGCCTAATTAACAAGGGGAGGAGTGGTGTGATAGAGTGGAGGTCATTACTGTTACAACAAGAATAGGAGGAAATAATAAACAAGGAGGAGGGTGATGAGATTGGAGGGTCATACTGTACAACAAGAATTAGAAATTAATAACAAGGGACGGAGAAGGGTTGATGAGAGTAGCAGGTCAATTACTGTACAACAAGAATGGGAGGAAATAATAACAAGGGAGGGGGAGATGAGAGGGCGAGGGCATTACTGCTACAACAAGAATAGGAGGAAATAATAACAAGAGAGGGGGTGATGAGAGTGGCAGGTTATTACTGCACAACAGAATAGGAGGAAATAATAACAAGGCGAGGGAGGGTGATGAGAGTGGTAGGTCATTACTGTACAACAAGAAAGGAGGGAAATAATACACAGGGGAGGGGGGTGATGATGAGAGTGTAGGTCAATTACTGTACAACAAGAATAGGAGGAAATAATAACAAGGTAGGAGGGTGAATGAGAGTGCAGGTCATTACTGTTACAACAAGAATAGTGGAAATAATAACTAGGAGGGGGTGATGAGAGTGCTAGGTTCATTAGTGTACAACAGAATCGGGAGGAAATATAACAAGGAGGAGGTGATGAGAGTGAATGAGAGTGGTAGGTCATTACTCCGCTACAAACAAGAATAGGGAATATAACAAGGGAGGAGGGGGCGAGTGGAAGGTCATTACGTCAAAAAGAATAGGAGAATAAATAACCGGGGGAGGAGGTGATTGGAGAGGGCGGTCATTACTGTACAACAAGAATAGGTGGAAATAATAACATGGATTGGGTGATGAGAGTGGGCAGGGTCATACTGTTTACAACAAGAATAGGAGGATATAATAAAATGGGAGGAGGGTGATGAGAGTGGCAGGTCATTAATGTACAAACAAGAATAGGAGGAAATAATAACAGGGGAGGGGTGATGCGAGTGGAAGGTCATTACTGTACACAAGACTAGGAGAAAAATAAAAACAGGGGAGGAGGGTGATTGAGAGTGCAGGTCATTTACTGATACAACAAGAATAGGGGAAAAATAAAACAAGGGGGAAAAAGAGGGTGATGAGGAGTGGTAGGTCATTATGTACCAAAAAAGAAGAGGAGGAAATGTACAAGGGGGAGGTGATGAGAGTGGTAGTAGGTCGTTACTGTTACAACAAGAATAGTGGAAATGAATACACAATGAGGGGGGGGGTGATAAGAGTGGTAGGTCATTACTGTACAATAAGAATAGGTGGAAAATACTAACTAAGGGAGGGGGTGGTATGATGAGAGTGGGGTAGGGGTCATTACTGTACAACCGAAATGAGAAATAATAACAAGGGAGGGGTGATGAGAGTGGCCGGTATTGCGGGACAAACAAGAATATGAGAATAATAACAAGGGAGGGGGTGATTGAGAGTGGTAGGTTTATTACGCACACACAAGAATAGGAGGAAAAGGAAAGAATAACAAGTAGGAGGGGGTGAGAGGGGGCAGGTCATTATGTACAACAAGAATAGGAGGAAATAATAACAAGGGAAGGGGTGCGTGATGAGAGTGGTAGGTCATACTCTTACAACAGAATAGGAGGAAATAAATAAAGGAGGAGGGTGATGAGAAGTGGCAGGTCTTTACTGTACAACAAGAATAGGTGGAAATAATAACAAGGGACTGGCGGGGTGAGGGTGGGGGGGGGGTGATGAGAGTGCAGGTCATTACGTACAATAAGAATTAGGAGCGGGTCCGTGATTAACCATGGGGGGGGGGGGGGCACTTCCACAAATATATTGTTTTCAGCGATATTTTAAAATTATTTTTACCCAATGTTTCTTGCCATATTTTTGTTTTAGATTAAAGTCCAAATGATATAATGTCAATAAAATATAGTACCTTTTGGGTGTAATAAAATTACACTTATTAGCTTCAATATACTCATCCACCAAGGGAC
>JAMKCH010025151.1:0-82959 GCA_023653785.1 Ophioderma brevispina | reverse complement strand
AAGCATTGTATGACTGAAAGCAAGCATGCAATAACAACGACATCTAAAAAAACCATATTAGCCGCGAAGAATAGATAAAACGTATGTTAACACGCAAAATATTTAAAAGCACAAGGAACCAAATGTGCATAGCAGAACAAAAATAATAAAAGAACGGCAATTCCCCTTTATCGTTTCATGATAAAAGTCACATTTAGATTGAAAATGCATTTTGATTTGCCCCGTCTGTACAAACTGCAATATTTAGTGTTTTTTATGGCATCCCACGGTCAGTCATCTTGGGATTATTCTAATTGCCTAAGGGTGCAATTTTACATCCCATCTTATTATATAGTATACCGATTAGAGATATATAATCAGAGAAAAAGATAAAACGTGTTATTTTGTTGATCTCTCTGTGGAAAGTGCATTTTCGGGTTTTTCTCGTGCTTTTATACTGGCGGCCCTCGTGATTGCTTTCTCAAATTAAAATCAAGCGTGCTTCCAAGAATACATCATATTTACATTTTCCTACCCTACCGCCTACCTCACACTGAATGATTATGAAAAAAAAAAAATTGACCCAAGCCTTTTGGGGTGAACTTGTCCAATGGAAACTGCAATTTTTGGGGTGTTAAAACAGTGAATACTCGGCCTCTTGGATCTTTCTCAAATTGCCCAAGGGTGGCAAATTTACACCCACCTGGATTCCATGATATACCCTTTCAAGAGATATAATCAGCTGAAAAAAACACTTTATCAGAGGTTTCCATCTACTCCTCCTCCGCTTTGGGCTGAACATTATCATGTTTTAGGAGTTCCAATTGTGGGAAAATATCTGACCAAAACAGGATGATAAAATTGGATGATTTACGGCCCATATTATTGGACTCGCTATGAGTTAAATATTTTTGCAGACCCCCATTGATGAGGTCAGAAGGTCCCATCCATGGTCAAAGGTCATGTGAGGTCCAAGTTGTAAGGAACAGCCTGAAAATGTCAAATTGACCTCATGTGAAAAGTTGAAGATCAATTCGAACCAAACTGATTCATATGTGCAACATGGGATCCCTTAAAGCCGTTGATGAGGTCAAAGGTCCCCAACCAAGGTCAGAAGGTCATTGAGTTCAATTTTTAGGATGGGTTGAAATGTCAATTTTACCTCATTTGAAAAGTTGAAGTTCAATTGACCAAACTTGGTTTTGGAGTTTACATGCAAACCGTCATTGTTTGGAGTTCCAAGGTCACATCAATTAAAAGGTCACATTAGGGAACCTATCATTTCACTAACCGCGACTGGCAGCGACGCAAGCGTCCAATGACCGATGTATTTGTATTTAATTACAAAACTTGTCCTGAGTGTACAATACTAAACACACTAACATATAATGTTGAATTTTCTCTAGGCAAATAAGCTCTACAACAATACTCTAATTTTGCATCTATACCTAAGTGATACCCTCGGTTAAATTTCATGCCTGTTAGCACGCAGTTCATCAGATCCATCACACTTGCAGCATTGAAGATTTCAAGACTTCTTGCTTCTTGCAACCGTCCTCTGCACCCCTTTGGTACAATCTACAACTGATATTGGCATGATGATACGCTACTTCTCTCGCTTCTCCAGTTGTTGGAAGAGTCCGTTCCATTTTAAAAAAGGCCGCTTGTTTTCGATTTTTTTGCTATCGTGTTTTTTCTCTAGTTGATATGGGAGCTGCACTTTGTATATGACAACATGACGGTGGAAACACCTCAGTTTTGATTTCTAAAAAAAAACGCGATAATGCAACTGCAATGCCTATTCACTGTGCGAATATGTGATGGTAACCTTAAACGGCAGTTTTTTTGTTCGTATCTTGAATGGTAATGAATTTGGAAGCTTAAATTTCAGATCATGAGAAAATATGGCCTTTCCCTGATATCAAAATTGACGCTACTTGTCCGGTTAAATCGGGGGGGGGGTCCCCACAGGGTGAATCGGAATACGCACCTTTTAAAGCGTCGCCCATTTACATCTTGCACTGTGCATTGGACTTTCGAAAGTCTCTGATTTTGCACTCTGGTGATTTGGATTGTTTACTCCTACATGACCTGCCATGCATCCTAAAAATAGATGCTGGGCTAGTGCATCTTGTGTTAGTAGGATATTTCCAATTCCTATGCCTTTTTGAGTTGATAACCTGCACTGTTACTATGATGTCTACATTAACGATTTTAATATGACTACAGGATCTGTGAAATACTGAAACGAAGGCTAGAAAACACCAGACATTCGGTCTTATTAGTAATGTCTACAAATCATAACATATACAACTTGTTTTCCAACATTTAAATGTTTTATTATGGAAATTGTTACGATGTAGTTCTGTGGACGATGGCTCCTTCACATTCCTCGATCAGTAGGCGACAGGATGTGAGATAGACTCCGGACGTAATGACATTTGGATTCCTTCCAATGTGGTCTCCAATGTTGTACTCTTTGTATGTGCAATATCATTGTAATTTTTAATTGTCTTTTAATTACCAGATGTCTGTTTTGTCTTTTGACCAGAGAGGTTTTTTTAATAAACCATCTATCACTGTACGTTACTAGTGCTTTGTGTATTATGTACGGTAGGGTTGTTGTAAACAGTTTGATTTCTTGTAGAGGGTACCTTCACGTTTGTAAAAAATTTCAAAGGGTTTTGAACGAGGTGATAAAATTCTCACTGCAGCATATAACAAATTCAGACTAACAAACAGATTTTAGTTGTTATAATCGTGGGCCGAAAGTTTCAAGACAATAATAGAATAAGTGTAAGCAAGTTATCAATTACAATTCCGATATGCGAAATATTCAATTTAATTGGTCTACTATATTACAGAAACATTAAAACTATGAAGTACTATAAAAAATTAGCAAGAATATAAAGATTAGGAGTAAAATTTGCGTGTGTTTTTGTTAAGCTGCCGTGATTGGTGGTTAGTGGGATTTATTGTTGTAGCATTTGCAGCAGTCTTCATCACTAACCTACACCCGCCTTTGTAAATTGACAACCACCTAAACAGTTGTGTAATATAAATTTTTGTTTTTAGGAATGATAAGAGAAAGATGTCACAACTGGTATTTCATGACAGACACTAAGAAAATAAACAAAAATAAAAAATTTTTTTGTTAACATTTGTACTTGATTTGGATCGCATTTTGACCCGTCCGCGCAAGTTCTCCGAGAACTTGGTTTCCTCGTACATCTAAATTGATTAATTTACCGCTCTGAATTTACCTGTATTGGAACAACCTTGAGAACTTCGGGTAGATAGGTCATTCAAATTAATATTAGATTAGGCACTATATTACTAAGGCTAAAGGTTCAAACTCCCTACTATATGGCTCCAAGAAATGGATCTCAAAAGATTCAGCGCTTGTAAAATAAAGATGCACATTTGTGTTCACTTAACGGTCGTGAAAAGAATTTGTCATAACTTTTTGATCACACGCTTCCTTGTTGCCCAAAACTTTTTAGGTAACTAGTACTATATGACGTGTTCACAATTTTTTCCTTTTATATTGTCCATATTGGTTTAGTTGGCCTAACAACATAGGTATAGACCAAAAACAATTCAAGTATTATATTATTTACAAGATATTTGGGTTAAATTTGCGGCCATATTGGAATAAAAGAATGCTGCAAACGATATTATTATTACAAAGAGTATATTATCTTTGGTTTTGACTCTGAAAACATAAGAATATACAAAAAATCGAATTGATACCATTTTTTGTGCAAGCTTAACAAAGTTTCAGTTATTAGTGTACTGCGCCATGTTTGGAAAACAAAATGATTTAAATGATATCTTTTAAAAAGTAGCATCATATGTAATTCCTTACCCCTTAATTATTACCTGAGATACGAGGCATTGAAAATAAGAATGGTGGCCATTTTGAAAAATGGCCATAACGGCCGTCACAGGTCAAATCCTCCATTTTGAAATAGTTATAGTCAATAAGATTGTCCAAGTGTTATATTTCGTATACAGAAGTGGCACTCGTTTTGTGATCCTCTCGACTATATTAATAAGTATTGGTCCAAGTTTGGTTGATGATGTGTGGCTGAGATTTGTTTGATGACAAATTTTTGACACCTCAATGAAACAAGACTCCTTTCAATGTTCCTAAACTTGGCCATTATCATCCTCATATGCACCACACATTTCATTCCTGTACAGGCAGGATGGGCAAACCATTCCTCAATTGTAGGTAATAATATAGGTTTGTTATTTTTATGATTTCATCGAAGATTAATATCAAGAAAGTTATTAATTAATTGGCATTGGGCAAGTTGTGATGAGTGTACTGAGAAGTTTGATGACAAAAATTTTTGAACACCTCAACTGAGAAAGATCCCCATTCAATTCATATTCCCACAATTTATTTCCTTGTCATTCTTCTTTCTCACAATCACACATTTCATTTCTCACAGAACATCAGGATCAGCAACAATTTCCGCATTGTAGGTAAGACAGCGTTCAAAGCTTTGACTTACATTTGGCGGACACGGGTGTGAAACAATTATTAGGGGTGACACAGTCAATATTCTTGATTACTTAAAATGTTTCTCTCTAAGGGTAAAAACGGTCATGTAATTTTCAGACTTTGCCACTTAAACAAAACCGCCATATTTTTCACTGATTTTGAGAAAAAAATTCATTGTTTTTGGCCAATTTTAAGCCAAAGAGGGCCATTTTCTGTGACAAAATTGACTTGTTAATTCCTGTGCGTGTATAACATGAACACCTACCGTAGTGACTATTCTTTCTGCTAATCATGTGACAGGTGTACATTTGTAATATTCAATCATTAATGGGATCAATCTATTTCTTTATTTTTTAACAGGGTTAAATCGGCGTTAGGGTGACCATGATTTGGGGAAAAAATGCATTTTTGCCCAAGTTTTGTGATTGAAAAAGCCATAACTCCTCAAATGTAATGAGCTATGGTGATGCTTCTTTCTTGCGTTTTTGTTCCTTAGTTCAATACTAAACAGTGATATAAACTTGACTAAGTTGAATGTACTGAAAAAAATAAAGTAGTAAATTTTTACCCCTACCCCTAAAGTTCGGAGGGTGTGAAAACATAATGCCTTCGCAAAAAAAAATAGGTCCTTTCAAAACTGGGACTCTCTGGGCTAAACAAATATAACTTGCTATCGCCCATACCTCCCTCTAGAGCACGTTTTATATTTGTTAGCCCTGAGAGTCCCATTTTGAAGGACTTATTTTTTTGCGGCCGATATGCTCAATTTGTGGACTTTTGGGCAGAATATTGCCTGTACAGGCTATGGGAAAAATTTTCAGTTAATAATTATAACTATAAGTTTTTTATTTTCAGATTCGTTTTCTACACAAAATTTCACCCTGAAAATGGTATTCTTAAAGAGGATCAGTCTTTCCCTTTAAGTTTCCACATTTTCCCCACCAAACAAAAGTCAAAGCTGAACTCTGTAATAAGTTGATCAGGTTATTGTACTTTGTAGGATAATGTAAGAACAGTAGGTCTTATTTAGTATTTAGATTATTGGTCAAGTTTGTGATATGAACTGTTGAAATTTGCTTTATGACAAAAACTTTTGACACTCAAACTGAAACAGATCTTATTTAATTTCCCATAATAATATTGCCATTCTCATTCCTCATAATCACCATCACATTGAATTTTTTCCTATACCGAAGACACCATGCGTGTAAGTTTAGATTTGTCATTTTTTTTCACATAATTTCAGCGAGGACAATTAGACATCACGTATATTAATTATATATGTGTTGTGATGATTGTCCTGAAAATTGCTGATGACGTGACAAAAATTGTGACACCTCAACTGGCCAAGATCCCATTTCAATCAGATTCCATTTTGTCATTTTCTTTCTTTCTCACAATTACGCATCTCCTTTCATACAGACAGATGACAGACAGCCTCTCCACTGTAGGTAAGTTAGATTAGGTTATTGTCATTTGTAGTAAACAAGTAGGTATTATTGTAGTATATTAGGTGTTTTGGTCAAATTTTGGATGATGACTGTGCTGAGAATTTGCTTGATGACAACAATTTTGACACCTTACTGAAACAAGATCTTATCTCAATAAGACAAGATAGCTCAATCAGGTCAGCGCTCGACTCCAGTGTTAATACTCATCCATGGTATAGGCGTTCTTCGAGCCCTGTAGATTCACTATCTGTAATTTCACTGGACAGAAATTAACCGCTTGTTTTCCCGATTTCCCATGATGCGAATATTGGGAAGCTGATCCCGGCTTCGATTGTATCCGATGTAGTTGCTGATAAGAGAAGGCGCTGATCCCGATCTGCTGCATCCCTTTAAATTATGCTACACAATGGTTTATGGGTTTTTTTTGGTCCACATGGATCAGCGACCATTTGTGAAAGCGCTTAGAGGCCATAGCATAAGGCGCTATATACATCTCTGCTATTATATATTTATTATCTAAGTTCCATTAATATTGTCCAATTCTCATAATAATATGTCATTCTCACTCGCCCATCACATTTCATTTCTTGCAGATAGGATTGGCAGTTTCATGCTCCAATGTAGTAAGTATTTTAAGTTTGTTCATTTTGATCCTGATTTCACTACGGAACAAAGTAGTCCTTGTAAGAAATTATTAATTTAGGCAAATTGTTTCAAGTTCGTGATGATATGTGTACTGAAAGTTTGATGACAACAATTTTTACACCTCAACTGGGAAGGGCAGGGTGAGACAAGATCCCATCCCAGAGGTTTATAATCTCCGCACATGCACTGGTCCGACTTGTTCTAAGTGTGCTCTCAAAATCATCAAATAAACCCTACAAACTTTCCCAGCCACTCTCTCTCCGTTGCCACCAGAACCTACCTTGACTATGAAATAACTCATCTGGTTGTACAGTCTGTCGGAAATGAAATCTAGCGGAGTTTCGTCCACAGAATAGAGAAAAATTCAAATCATCCTCATCCTCAACCACTCCTGGGTCTCATCTCCCAACAAACAACCGTGAACCCACAGTACTCCAGTAGAACAGTTTTCGACAAGAGATTACGAACTTACTCAGCTTCTGCTTCACTCTTCTTGTCTCTCAGTGACACCATAGCAATCGACGATTGCTAACCCATTGATTGAACCAACACTAATTCATCTCAGCAATCATCTGATACCATCTGCAAGATGACAAGTTCATTTCTGAAATGCCAGTCCCTGAAGAAGATGTCGACAAAACTTATATGAAATCTGTATAGATGGACTTGCCAACTGAATCGGCGAAAAATGAACACACCCAAGCTGATGAACTACAGAACTGCACAACCAATCAACAGCTTGAACATAAACGATGACCCTCGAACAGTACTCACCAGAGAATTGTCTGATCATCCATGGCCTTAAAGAATCGGCTGATGAGGACACAATCAATTATCTATGATCTCTTTCAAAGATCAAATCTGCAAGTGGCCCCATCGCTCCCCAGCTATATATCGTACCGCACTGACTGGGAAAAGGATAGATCCGAGCGGAGACCTAGACCCCTCCTTGTCAAGTTTTTGTTCCTACCAGAAGAAGTGCAATATACGGTGGAGACAAACGCACCTCAAAGAAGTGTATTACATAACTGAGAAGCCTTTAACTGCAAACGCGTCGCACTTTTATGAACGTGCTAAAAATATGGACAGAGTCGCCTCAACAAAAAAGTTTGGGTCAATGGATGTACGCATCAACTCTTCTAAATACTATAAACGCGTCGTTCGTGACATCAAAGGATGACTTAAGAAACATCAGTTAAATTTTCCACTTCCGGCACCACACTAATTGTGATCTTCAAAGACATTGGTTAACTTTTAACTCAAAGATTTTGCTTTTTGGGGTTTGCTGATTCATAATTGTTTATGGCTGTGTGCCTTTACCACTTATCTACCTCTTATTGTTAATTATCTACATGATACCATAATATATATAAACTATAACTTGACTTCAGTAAAGTTAACTTCAACATGCTTAGCAAATCTCATAAGTTTCACAACTGACGTGAACCAGACATTTTATCATATCTGGTATTGTATTTCTCCTTGAAAGAGTTGTTGAAATTTCTGGTTATATTTCAAATGTGTCTGTTTCATGAATATATTGGTCAAATTACTATTTTTTTCATGTAAATTTTTTTTAATTTTGGATTTTTTTTTAGTGTGGTTATTTTCAATATCACAATATTTTTCGTCCCTAATAGGCTTATTTTTATTTACCGTTGATTCTGTCACTCTTGCTTTACTTTCAGGACACTGTTTGCCGATCATCATACAATTAACATTACACAATGACGTCCTTTTATGATGCATTAATAATTATCAATTACTATCACTGTGTTTTGTATATGTAAAATTACAACATGTCAAGTACAAATAAATGCACATACTACCAAAGCGTTGTAGTATGTTGAACTCGTTATTGCTGCCCCCCTTAAACATTGCTGGTAGGGTTAACTCCTCTTCTCTTCTCCACTTAAACGTCCGTCCTAGTCTCGCCCCTCACTTCAAGGTATATCGGGGTGCAATATCTGTACCCTTCAACATACCCATCATTTTTTCATTTTTATTATGATTATGCCATCTGGCAATCAGCAGGATTTGTGGTCGCCGTTGATTTTTATTGTTTTATGCCTCGTTTTGCTCCTTTCGAACAGCTGTGTTGTATCATTATTTGGTAATAGTAGTATTTTTACTGTAATGTATTACAGGGCCGCCCTACCATAAGCCCTATTCGGTTGTCCATTGCTGGTCTAGCATATCATAGACCTCACCAGTTCACTTATCATCTACTACAATTTATACTTTATTGTATTTTATAGATGATACTGTTTACATATTTCCTGTCACTACTATATGTTATGCTGAATATTTGAACTTGAACTTATGTTATTGGTCCATTGTCATTTCTCATAATCACCATCAACATTTCATTTCTCATAATCACCATCACATTTCATTTCTCACAGAAAGGATGAGCAGCCATCTCGGTTGTAGGTATGTAAATTAAGGTTCATATTTCAGCGAAGGACAATTGGATAACTAAGTTCTTAATTATTGGTCACGTTGTTGTGTTGTCTGAAAAGTTCCTTGATACACAATGTTGATACCTTCAACTGAGACAAGATTCTTTCATTGTCATTCTTCCATATCTCCAAATTTCATCATTTCTACGATCCCATGGTAGTTTTTTGCCCCACCCATGCTCCAGGAGCATGGTCTCCTCCCTCACTCTAACCTCAAATGCAGCTATTCATTTTTCTTTCTATTTTTTGTGAACTAACCTCTACCTGAAAAAATAATGAATTTATATATTTTAAAAGGGCAGTAGCGAGATTCGAACCAAACCACTGTATCACATTAGGCCATTACCTAACCTAACCAGCGAGGTATTGATGTGCCAGATTTTGCAATTCTATCCTTGATAACATTAACGAATAAATCGCTACTGCTATGTGGTCAGCGCTCAGTATAATGAATGAATCCTTCGGCTCTGGAACGGTTTCCACATCTATGCTCAATGGCATGAGTGGTTGGTCAAATCTCACACGTGCTCTTAACAAGACCGCATGAGTCCCATTCTCCATTGTAAGTAAGATTCCTACTCCATCCTCTGGTCTGGACTTGCATGTCTCTTTCAAAATAAATGCAGTTGCAATTTATTTCAAATAAGCAGCCTTCCTTATTGCTGTCCCACCCTCCACCTCCTTGAACAGAGTTAAGTCATGTGTCGTATGTTGAAAAGTGAATCAACCATAGCATCTTCCACTCATAAAAAGTATACATGTTTTCGAATTAAAGTTCATTTTCCAACACTTGAATTTATACCCCTTAAAGTCACTATCATTGATTTCTAAATCAAAAATGAACAAATCAAAAATCTTATTTTACATGTCTGTAGAGTATCGGTTCGTAACATACCCTACCAGGGATAAGTGACCACAAAGCAAGCCTATAAGGACACTTACTGCAACATGTAATTGATGGGGATTCATATCCTTTGAATCCCGTTTTCTTTTCTACTTATAATCGTTTCATACCTTGATTCAAAACTTAGTAAATATTTGACTCTTTCATCTGGATGACTGATCGTGTCATTAAAGTCGACTTCTTACTGTTGATATAAACTAGTTCGTTAATACTTATAGGTTCAAAGATCATAAGTTTATTTAAAAAGAAAATACTGTATTAATACTCAGATCCAAAACTATTGTTTTTTTCTTTATGGCGCCCCACAAACCAAACATATAGGGCAGCATGATCAAAATTAAGCAGCCTTAGATGTACAACGAGAGATTTCACATAACAAGGGTTGTCCAAACAATTTTGAAAATTCTGATTTTTGCACTGGCTTAATATAAAACATTAGCCTCGTCTGAGAATTCAATTTCTTTCGTAGAAAAATGTTGAAATTCACGCTAGTTTTATATTAAATATAAGCAAAAGCAACTATTGAAACATTACGTCTGCTGAAAAGTATGATGCCTCAATCACTTGTACCTTTAACCTAAAGCACGATCACTATTGCGCTGTAGGTGTACAATCTAATCATTGGGAAATCCAAACGGTGTAAGTTTGAATGGGCCACTCAGGCTGATATTAGTATGCCATATTGCCTCACTGCACAGTTGTCTTGGTTTGGGTGACTTGAGTTTGCTTTGGCCGGGAAGTGCTTGTTCTCACTCACCTCTAATCCTTGGTAAAAAATCCGGTCCATAATCAGGAACTAGGGAAACTTTTTATGAAAAGGTAACTTTTTCCAAGTACAAAAAAAAAAGAAAAAAATATTTTAAGCCATTTGAGGAAATCTAATTGTTATCATTTTTAAAATTGTTAAAAATTTTTTAAGTTTTTTGAATTTTTAAATTTTGATACCTTTGATACCTTAAATTATAACAATTTCATTTTGCAAGCAGTGCTTTTAGATTTTGTTTCCAATCCTTTCGCTGAAATATTTGCCCAACAGTCTGGGCCATTAGAATGGAGTCGAATGCTTTGCCATGGATTTTGAAGACCCTTTATTTTTTGCTTTAAATTTTATAAGAATACCCCGTTGCTATTAAAGGGGATGGCCCAATTTAACTGTATAAGGTTCATCTCTATTGAACACTTGACCTAATTACCCGATCTTTAAGTTTCATTCTGCTTACGTTCCATCTGCTTTGATACGAGCTAAAACTCTTTTGGTGAGCCCCATTGAATACTTTTTGTACATTATATTGTTTACCAAAATTAGAGCAAATTTTTGCCAAATATCCCAACCAACATCCTTCCTTTTAGCTGTAAGATTTACAGGGTAATGAGAAAACAGTAGCTTTCTTCTGACAAAAATGTTACCACTTCTGGTAAAATGTCTGGTCCCTGGTGAAGAGCTATTAGCGATCGGACATGGACCTTTAATCCGAACTCAATGTGCTTCTGCCAGTGAGAGGTGGATTAAGACTGCTTTCATATCGAACTTGCACTAAGTGGGTTTTTTCAGGTTTTGCTGGAAATTTACTAAAAACTGACATATCAAAATTGTTCAAATTTGGAAATGACTGGAGGAGATGCAAATATTTTATTATGTTCTAAATATTTCCTTTTAATCCAATATAATCACGCCCCTGTCGTCAGTAAAAATAGCAACATGCCTAGTATCACAATGAATATCACAGACAACTTGATTTGGTATCAATGGATGCTATGGGTCTCTCCTTTCTAATAAGTAGCAAGCAATCCTAATTGTCAGAATGACATTAACTTTGCTGTCGCAAAACTGTCAATTCCAAATTTCAAAATATCAATTACAACACCCTACAAATCCATATTTCATACTTTCCTCGACTAATGAAATGCATAGCGTATAATAATGGGAATGGTAGTACTTATTTGATCTCAAGGAAAGATCTCTACGCCGTCCTGGTACCAAATGTAAAGTAATCATGTTAAGTAAGATAAAGAACAAATTAGTCATTGTAGAAAGTTATTAATTAGGCAATTGTTCAAGTTAGTGATTGATGAGTGACTGCTGAAAGTATTTGATGACAACCAAATTTCTGACAACCTCAACTAGACAAGATCCCCCCCATCCCAGAGTTTATATCGCCGCCATGCACGGGTCGACGTGTTCTCACGTGTGCTCTCAAAAATCATCAAAAACCCTCTACAAACTTGCCAACTCTCTACCGATTGCCACCCGGACTACCTTGCTTGAAATAACTACATTCTGGTTGTACAGTCATGTCTGGAAATGAATCTAAGCGGAGGTTTAGTTTCGTCTAAGAATAAAGCGAAAAATTAGCATCATCCTCACCACGCACTGGGTCGCCATCTCCCAACACACAGGGAACAAGCAGTTACTCCAGTAGAATAAGTGTGCGACAAGAGATTAAGAACTAACTATCTCTGATCAATCTTCCTGAAGTCTCTCAGTGACCACACTAGATCCGACGATTGCTACCCATTTCTTGACCAACACTCTCTCATCTCCGAACTCACTGATACATTGCAAAGATTGACAATTTCATTTCTGAAATTGGCCAATTCCCTGCAGAAGCTGTACGACCAAACCGTATATGAAGCGTAGTAGAGATGGACTTGCAACGGGACTCGGCGAAAAATGACACACAGATGATGAACTTACCGAAACTGAACAACCCATTCAATCACGCTTGAACAATAGTACGATGACGCGACAGTACTCACAGAGAAATTGTCTATCATCCATGGCCTTAAAAATCGGCTGATGAGGACCAAATCAATTATTCTATGTCTTTCAAAAGATCAATCTCAAGTGCCCCATCGCTCCACCAGCTATTAGATCGTACCGCACTGACTTGGGGAAGGAGAGATCCTTAGCGTAGACCCTAGACCCATCATGTCAAGTTTTGCTTCCTCCCAAGAGAAGAAGTGACTATACGGGAACAAACGGTCACTCAAAGGAAGTGGTCTTACCACTAACTGAGAACTTAACGGCAAAACGCGCTTCGCACTTATGAAACGTGCTAAAAATATGGACAGAAGTCGACCTCGTTTGTTCAATGGTAATGGACGCATCAACTGTCTTCTAAATAATAATAAACGCCGTCGTCGTGACAGTCAGAGGATTACTTAAGCAAACCTCAGTAAATTCAAGTCCGGCACCACACGTATAGTGTGATCTTCCAACATGACATTGGTGAAACTTTTATTTTAACTCAAAGTTTTGACTTTGTTTGATGATTCATGAAGGTGTTTATGGGCTGTGTGCCTTTCCACTTATTCCCTCTATTGTTACTTACTACATGATACTCCTAAATATATATAAACATATATAATTGACTTCAGGTAATGTTAACTGCAATGCTTAAGCAAATCTCATAATTTTCCTGAGTGTGAACCATATCATTTTATCATATCTGGTATGTATGTATTTCTCCCTGAACGATGTTTGTTGAAATTTCTGGGTATATTTCTTCAATGTGTCTGGTTCATGAATAGTTGGACAAATGTACATATTTCTCATGTAATTCTCATTAATCCGCTGTCCACCTTGAAGTGTGAGGTAATCAATATCACAATTATGTAGTCCCATAATTATGCTTAGTTATTTACGTTGATTTCTGGTACTCTTGCATTTATCTTTCAGGACACTGTGTTGTCACGATCATCATAAATTAAACTTACAACAATGACTTGCCTGTTTATGAATGACATTAATAAATTATCCCTTACTATACGTGTTTTGTATAGTAATATGGCAACATGTTCAGGTTACAAATAAAGGGACCATACTACCAAAGCGTGGTTTTGAGTATTGTGGAACTCGTTATTGCCCCCCTTTATACATTGCTTGGTGGTATGAGTTAACTCCTCTTTCTCCACTTTCCCGTCCGTCCTAGTGCTCCCCCACTTGCAATGTATATCGGGGTGCAATATCTGTACCCTTCAACATACCCATTCATTTTCATTTTATTGTTATTGATTTATGCCATCTGGCATCGTCTCAGGAGTGCCGTGCCGTTGATATTGTATTGTTTTATTTCGTTTTGTCACTAGACAGCTGTGTTTGTATCATTATTGTCATATTGAGTATATTTTACTTGTCTGGTTTACAGGGCCAGCAATATAACCATAAGCCCTATCGGGCTGTCCATTACTGGTCCCAGCATTTCATAATACACTCACCAGTCATCTTCGCACAGTCTACAATTGATTCTTTATGCATTATTCATATTATACGGATTACATATTTCTGTCCGTACGTATGGATGCTGAATAAATTTGAACTGAACTGATGTTCTTGCCATGGTCATTTCTCATAATCCACAGCAATTCATTTCTCATAATCAACCATCACAGTCAGTTCTCACAGAAGGTATGAGCGCGCCATTCTCTGTTGTAGGTTGTAAATTAGGTTCATAATTTCAGCGAAGGACAATGGAGTACTAAGTATATTAATTATTGGTCACGTTGTGGGTGTGTACTGAAAAGTTACTTGATGACAAAAATTTTGATACCTCACTGAGACAAGATTTCTTTCATGTCCTTGTCTTATCTCCAAATTTATTTCGTACAGATGCACATGGCTCGTAGTTTTGGACACCAACCATGCTCCAGGAGAGAGTCTCCTCACTAACATCAACGGGCCAGCTATTCATTTTCTTATCTTTTTTTGGACTAACCTCCTAACCTGAAAAAATAATGAAAATTTTTATATATTTTAAAAGAGGCGAGTAGCGAGATTCGAACAGAAGAGACCACTGTATCATGAGGCCCGTTACCTAACCATAAGACCAGCGAGGATTGATGTGCCAGATGTGCCAATTATAATCCTTGATAACATTTACGGAATAAATCGCTAGCCTACTGCTATTGTGGTCAGCACTCAATTAATGAATAGGCTCCTGACTCTGGACGGTCCCTGCCACAATCTTGCTCCAGGAGCATGAGTGGTGGTCAACAACTCACACTTGCTCTACAGACAGCATGAGTACGCCATTCTCAATTGTAAGTAGATCCTATCCATCCATCTGGTATGGAATTGCATGTCTCTTTCAAATAAAATAGCAGTGCAATTTATTTCAAAATAAGCAGCCTGCCTATTGCCTGTCCACCTTGAAGTGAAGTCATGTGTCAGTATGTTGAATAGTGAATCAACCATAGCATTCGTCCACTCATTAAAAAGGTATCATTGTTTTCGAAGTAAAGTGCCATTTTTTCCAACACATTGACTTATACACCTTAAAGGCCACTATCAGTGATTGCTAAATGCAGGAAAATGAAAAACAAACAAAAATCTGATTGCATGTCTGTAAGAAGTATAGGTATCGTAACATACCCTACAAGTGATAGGACCCAAAGCAGCCTAATAAGGACACTTACTACAAGACATAATTTAATGGGTGTTCATATCTTTGAATACCTGTTTTCTTTTCTATATAATTTTTTCAGAATTCCAAAAATTAGAAATCTTTTGAATCTTTCATGTGGATTACTGATCGTGTATTAAATGTGACTTATTAATGCTTGATATAAACTAGTTCTTTATTTAATATCTTATAGGTTCAAAGATCATAAAGTTATTTAGAAAAGTAAAAATTACTGTATTTAATATCGGATCCAAAAAACTATTGTTTTTTTTCTTTTGGCAGCCCCACAAACCAAACCATAGAGGCAGCAGCAGATCAGAATATTAAGCACCTTAGATGTACAACGAGAGATTTCACCTCAACAGGTGTTCCAAAAAATGTGAAATTCTGATTTTTCTGCACTGGCTTCATATAAAAAAATCTCGTTGAGAATTCTTTCTTTCGGAGAAAAAAAATGTTGTTGAAATTCGCTAGTTTTATATTAAAATATAAGCATATAAGGCAAATATTTGAAAAAAGACGTATGCGCTGAAAGTTATGGATGCCTCAATCCACTTGTACTTTAACCTAAAGCAAACGGATTACTTTTCAGCTGTAGGTTGTACATCTATTCAAAGTTGGGGAAATCAATGGTGTAGTGTGAATTGGCCATCTCAGGCTGATAGTATGCCAGATGATCAACTGCACAGGTTTTCTTGAGGTTGGGTGGAACTGATGCTTTGGCGCGGGAAATGTCGGTTTCTCACCTCATAAATCTGTATCCGGTCCATCATCAGGATATATTGGAAAAGCTTTTAGAAAGTAACTTTTTCCAAGACAAATATTTTAGCCATGAGGAAATCAAAAATTGTGAATCATTTTGAAAATGTTTTAAAAACAGTAATGGATCATCTTGTGAGTTTTTTTTTTTCAGAACACAGAACATTAAATTATACAATTTAACATTTTGCAAGCAGTGCTTTTAGATTCTTGTTTCCAAACTTTCGCGTGAAATAATTGCCCAACAGTCTTGCCATTAGAATGGAGTGTCGAATGATTTTGCCATGAGATTTGACGACACTGTAGTGGGTTGCCTTTTAAATTTTATACCCCTTTGCTATTAAAGGGGGATGGCCCAAATTAACTATAAGGTTTCATCTCATTGGAAGACCTTGACCCTAAAGTACCCGATCTTTAAGTTCATGCCTTATATTTCCATCTTGCTTTGATACAGGAGCTAAAAAACATCATTTGGTGAGCCCCATTGAATACTTTGTAAAAGTAATATTGGTTTTTACCAAAATAGGGGGCACGTTTTGGCTCATAATTATCCAAACCAAACATCCTTAGCTGTAAGATTGCACAGGGTAATTGAGAAAAACAGCTAGCTTTTATTCTGAAAAAATTGTTGACCACTTCTGGTATACTATGGTCCGGGGACGAGGCTGTTAACGATCGGACCATGGACCGTTAATCCGAAATTCAATGTGTTATTCAGGTGAGAGGTGGATAAGGACTGCTTAATATCGAACTTGCACTAAAGTGGGTTTCAAGTTTTGCTTGGAATTTACTAAAAAACTGACATATCAAAATAGTTCAAAATATGGACAAATGGACTGGAATGAGAGCCATATTTTATTATGTCTTAAATATTTCCTTTAATCCAAATTAATCAGCCCTGTCTTCAGTAGAAAAGTAGCAACAGGCCTAGTAGCACACATGAATATCAATAGACACTTGATTTGAGTATCAAGGTTGCATAGTGCTTTGGATGATTGATACATAGGGCATGGCATAGTATGTACGTAGAGTTACGATTGAGTTTTGCGAAGGGACCACAGATATTTAAGATAATGCAATGTTTGTTAAAACAAAATGTGAGAAGTGCAAATTAAAGGATAGCTTGGAAACTGAAATGTGTAGATTATAATGCTTGCTGAGTGGGTGTGTGTATTGGTACTGATTAGATTAATATCAATGCAAATAATGTGTGTGTATGGGGGGCATAAACTGGTTTTGGTGAATGGTTATGCAGACTATGATGAAAACCTCTGATATTATGTAAAACCTGGGGAGCGTGATTTGGTGTAAAAATGCTTTTGGGTGAAGTTTATAAACTGTTCGATTGTTTCCAAATTAGCCCAATATTTAAATTACAATTATGCGTAATAACAGCATTTGTTTGAAGAGTTGCCCCACTTTTCAGTGGCATTGGTAATTGACTATACCATTGAATGGTAAAGTTGATATTGGGTTATGTATTGCAAAAGAAATTTGTATTATAATTCATAATTCCGTGGCTGCTGGAAAAAGTCCTCTCCAATGAGTCAATCTAATCCTTGGTTCAGGGTGTTAAAGTTGTAGGTCAATATAGGTGGTGCACTATTTCACAATGGGACGGACAGAAATGTACATTTTACGCCTCGCCATAAAATGCTTTTTTTTGATGACAAATGCACACCTTTGAGCATTCCCTTTACAGGTTAATTGCTAGCCAAATGCCAAAGAATTGAAAATAGGCGGAGGATGTAGTTGAACAAATCTTATGTGAGTGTGCAAATTCCTGCTTAAAAAGTGTGAATTTGGAACCACAAGTACTTTATACATTCATAATCAAAAATACTTGATGGAAGCACTTACCACACCCTTTCAGGGCCCCCAGCTCGGTTCAAGGGTACGCCCAGGGGTAACATTTTTGAAAAGTTTCCGATTGTGTTGAAAAGCACACCCATGTTATCTGTCTGGTTACAAGGATTCCAAAAAGGTTATAGTTATACTACCTGTGACTAATAGTTTAGGATGATAAGTTGCTCCAAATTTTTAAAAAATGGGGTTAATTAAGGTTCGTGGTTAGCTAATAGAATAAACTATTTAGGAAGAGTTGACTATCTTAGTGTCTGGTTATTAACCAAAAAGTCAACAGCTATTAGATTCTATATTGACCTGTGAACTATTTGTTGGATAACGTGAAAACGAAGATAACAGAAAGGCAATAACATACTGTATAAGTTTAATTACACATACAAATATTTTTAGAGATTTGTTTTAAACAGTTTGCGCAAATGCGCGAGAATGAATTTCACTATATTGAATCAATGCGAATACCAATTATTGGAAAGTTATTCGCGAGTTTTATTTTCACGTTATAGTTCACTTCGCGAAATTTGCCGAAAATAAAAACTCTCGGCGAAAATTTCCACTTATTACACGATTCCTTTAAGCTTAGGGAAACAATTTGCACCACATAAAGTAAAGTCTCGTGCCGATATTTCAAACTTTAAAATATAAAAAACCAAAACAATCATCAAAAATCATGTATTTTTGCATGTATGAAAGAAGTACAGGTATCTACATACCCTTCGAACTGATAAGACCAGAAGCAACCGAATAAGGACAGAATCGAGATTTAGATCATTACTGTCCGAACGGACACTACTACAACACGGATTGAATGGAGAATCGTATTCTTGAACACTGCCGTTTTCTTCCTTTCTGTCAATTCTACAGCTGGAAAGGTAACTTATGAGGATTACCACCTAATTATCCTTCACTTGAAGCGTTCCTGCAAATTTCAAATATTTTCAACAAGATAGGGTCTTTAGGGGGGGTATCTGGGGTCTGCATTTGTAAATAATTGTTCCATTCGAAAATGGCTTAATGCCATGGCTTAATCGTTTGTTAGATTTATCTACAAAATTGTTTTTATTCGATCGCCAATCGGACATCGGTTCCCGGATATGGCTGATCAAAGGGAAGCAGTGTACGCGAAATTTGCCAACAACCATAGTCTCCTATACTTTATCCTTGAAAAATGTAACTGGGTCTATGTAAGATATGTGAAAAGATTATTCTATACGCCATTTAACGAATTATTTTGCTAAGTCGAAGTAAATAATACTTATATTATTTTGTAATAAGTTAAAGTATTAAATGTACGGGTAAGTGAATTTTTTTTAGTGATTTGTTTCTCCACCCGGCGATAGTTAAGACATCTTTAAAGCAATCAATTCCAGGACAATGGATGAACGCTTTTGATGATCTTCTTGAATAATTATAATTCCAGGATAAAATGAAATTTAAAAAAAAATCAATATTTCACATCAAAAGCGCCCTCAATTTGTCTACAGTTCGAGGTCTATAACTGTTTAGGTTAAAAGACCAAACAACCAAAGCAAAAACGAAGTAAACTAGAAAAGCTACATGCTTGCACATGCAATTTGGCAACCAATATTGATACATATAGGGCTATGTGAACCATGAAGGCCGATTTTCAAAATGTGTTTCAAATTACGCCCTTGAAATTATGTGATGGTACGGTTGCCTGGCAACTGTATCAAAAATCCGGTTCATGGTCACGCCGTATTTTAACCCATGCACATGCCACCAAGTTTTGTCACAGTAGCTGGTTACTACGTTTGTTCTAGTGGGAGCCAAGCAGAGGACCTTACGGGTTACATGGCAACAAGCAAAATGACATGAATTTTAAAACCTTTGTGAAATGGGCTACAATTGGTAAATGTATATACCACTATTTAGGAAAATTAAGAAAACATCACTTCAAAGTTCATTGCTTCCGACCCCATACTCCCCTAACTGAATCAAAGCAACTTAACTTGTTTGACCCATGTACAACACCCAAAATGACGTTAACCATAAAGTTTTACCTTCATAAATCCGGAACGATAAGCCAGAGATAGTGGAGAAACTATTACCTTTTTGGAATTGTGACCAGACAAACACCATGGTGGGCTTTTTAACAAATCATTCAGAACATTAAAGTTTTGACCCACCTGTATAACCTTGCAACCCAAGCTGGTGGCATTGAGGGGGTTGGCAAGCGCTCTCATCAATTTTTATGGATTATCAATGCCTAATGTACTTGGTGCAAAAAAATCACACTTTTATCCGGAAGCGCACACTTTTACACTACAGTCCCCTGCTATAGTGTTGCTCTTCAGAAAAGGTGCTGTTAAAGGTCATGTTAATATTATCAGATTTTAAAGAGTCGAACTCGCTGCCATTTTGCATTTCAAGGTCACTATTGTTTTACTATTAAAAGTTCCAAAATTAACTTTGTCATGCAAGTGTCTAATTGTTTTCCTCCATCTTTAAGATATGATATTAAAGGGGAACTAAACCTTAAAGAGATATGAGATTTCCAGGAAGAAGCACCCCAATTTTTCTCAAACCCCTGTTTTCTACATATTTGGAATGCTTACCAATGTATTAGATCACACCTGAAGTGAATAAGCCGAATACGCAGTCTTTTTTGTAATAAGATGATGATTTAGTAGTTTCTGTCGTATACGACAAAGTCAAAGCATGGTTTTCTATGTGGACCGATTACGATAGCAGGCAAGTTCAAAACAAAGGTTTGCGGTTTTCTTTTGTACCCGTTTGTCTAATAAACCATCGAAACGTTCTCGATAGGTGGTCTACAACCGATCCAGTGAAATTTGTATCCTAAAAAATCTCCTCCTGTCACTTTAAGTTTATATATACATATCGTCACCCGCATCACATACTGTAGTATTTCCCCTTTGAGGTTTTTACGAAATTCCGCCTACTTACTTTGTTCGAGTTCTTGCCATCCACAAAGTTTCAAAATGTGATGCCTAATTAGTTTATAATTAGATTTTTGTCATTTTCCTCAAAATCATCATATCCGTATTTCACATACTGTCGTATTTTAAAATCGCCATTCATTTACACGCGTTTGATATAGCGTTGTATTTTGCCGATTCCCAAAATAAACGATTTCACATACAGATCTATTTTGACGTATTTCCATCATTTCGTAAACAAGCTTTTCACAGTGATCTATTTTGCGTACATTGAAAAACAACAGTGTAATATGCGTCGTATTTTGCAATATACATTATTTGAAATTTCACTTACAGACATAACTTTGTAGGCTAATTAAGATAATATAATTGTAGTTCTTAAGTTGGATTTATGGTTTATATTGGACTTTAAAATGTTTTCTTCAAAACAGTAGATGTTTCTTTTATGCTTCGTTCTACCGTACAGACATGAAATGTCGCGGTAGATTTTGAATTGCGATTTTTCTCAGAAAATGTGTTTTGTAAAATACGACAGTATGTGATGTGGGCGACAATATAAGAGTAATTTCTATCTCTCAAACCCATTCTCCCTCTCAAAATTACAAGTATTATTAGGTGTTCATAGGTGAATCCATTTTGACTTTGGATGACGTAGACAGGGCCCGGCAAAGCGACCATGCAGGCTTCCTATATTATGAAGCACATGTTAACATCAAAACATTATTCTTAGTGATGAATTTGCCACCAAAGTGGTTACACAACTCCCTGGTTACTGGATCACACACCTTTTGGAATGTTATTGCAGGCCGTAGACTTGGAGTAGTGATCCAGTTGATAAATATTAATAAATTTGATTGTCCATAGATGCCTCTGGTCAGTCAGATTTTTATTTTTTTTTAGCCATGTAGATGTAATATGATATTGCATCACATTCAGACTGAGGTATAATAATTTTTGTAATGATAGGTCTCATATGACCTTTGACCGCATCAATAAATGAGGGATCCAATGTTCCTATAGTCCTGAACAAATTATATAGAAATTCAGCCTATATTTTATATTGAATAACCTTTTGTTTTCACTTCTAAGACATTTCTGTCCCCAAATATCCAATGACCGTCTTATCATATGAAACGTATGCAGAAAATATGGATGCCTCGATATTTCTTATTGCACCTTTAATGTTCTACTCCTTTGCATTTCATTGTTCTGAGTGACAGTGAAATTAACATGTCTCTGGAACCGCAAGTCCAACTACAGTCTGATTAATAATTTGTTGGACAGAATCAAACAAGTGCACATGGACTGATCCAGGAGGAACATTGCACCTTATTTTGCGATGCGTAATTGGTCAAAGTATGCAACAAACTTCCGCGTAGCTTTGTGCACTTCTATGAGGTGTGCATATCTCCTGTATAAGATATTTTAATCCCACTGTAATGTGGGTTTTCAGCAAACAAACCCAGAAAACAACAAATAAATTGAAATTGAAAAGTCAATTGTGGCCCACTCCTACAAACTTAAGAACAAGTCTAATGATTTATTCCTCATTTGATCAGAGCCAGTCGGAAATATCCAAATCCCCAGTTCATTCATCTTTAACAAAGAAAGCAAGTATGGGTAGACGTTTCATATAGAAGTCCCCATGGATGCAAATGAGGTATTACAATTTATTCCGTCATGCGCTTTATGATGTTGTGCAGTAGCACTTGACGGAATGAATGGCAATACCTCATTTGCATCGATGGGACTTCTATATGAAAGTATGACTTTGGTTGCCTTTATATAGACTTATCCCACATGCTTTTGCATCTCTGGAGGTGGTATTTGCTTTTCAGCATTTGTATTTTCAGTAGACAAAAGACAGGAATGCGAACAGTCACCTGTGCTTTATGTAGACAATTGTCTGGCCCACTTTGGTTTGGTGAATATGAATAACACGGCATAACAAATAAGGTCTTGAACCTACTGACTGATTTTGTTTTATGATTAACTGGTATTCATAGCGACCTTTATTACAAAGTGGTATTTGTCACTGAGACTTGTTCCGGGTTTTGTAGGAGAGGTCACAATTTTGCTCGACAAATGAGTCATTTCACTTTTTGTATCACATTTATTCTTTTCCACACTCTCTCTTTAAACTGCAACTCATTTTAAAATGGATATTGATCACACTACAATATTGACAATGGTTTCAGGATAAAAGGCATTTTTTGTCAGCTATGGCTACCTTTTCTAGTATTTATTATCTTCAAATGCTTTGTAGGCACAATTCACACCCTTGATTTTTACCTGGAAATAAAGAACTTATAGAAATTAATACTCTGCATGCATTGAATTACTGGCCTACTGATTATATATAAAAATCCAATGGGGGATTGTTAGGCATTAAATCATCAAACTAAATTATGCTGATATTTAGTAACTATTATGTACATTAATTATGATATATTTGAAGCCAAAATAATACACATCGAAAGTGCACACCTTTTAATCATTGAAATACAATACTGTGCTCTACAATATACAACATAGCATCCATGAATTGTTTTGCATTCAACAATCAAACTTCTATTAAGTAGAATTATTTCCCATCAGCCAGAAATATACAATATCAATCTTTGCCTCCATTAACCCACTTGTATTATATATGTATATAAGTGTTGGACCATGAATTGAACTTGTGGAACCCCAGAAATTAACACTTATAAGGCATGCCTCTTATTATGTACCATTCCCCTTTTTGGATACAACATGGAAAAGGTAACTTTGATTTACTGCCACTGAGAAGGAAGCCAAAGAGTGTTCGAGTCTAAACACTTGCATCCATTTTAATACTGTCACACTAACAAAACCTCAACAGGGCTATTCCTTGTGATCATGAACAGATGTTTCATTCTTTAACACTTCTTTAAAATAATTACATCTGAATTAAGCATTGGGTATATTATACACATTGGATTTACTGTGGTGTACATATCAGAAGAGGAAATGGCCTAATACACAAACTTAAAATACTAAAACTGCAATATTGAGCATTATACAAAGTCACAAAATGATGTTTTACACATGTGACTGTCACTAAATGGTCAGCTGATCCTATCTTTGTGTGCCCCTGTTTGTTTTTCATTTTTGCCATTAATTGGCCACAATATTTATTCTGCAAGATATGGTACATTAAGATTTGCCCATTGTTAACTTTTTTTAATTTACAATTTTCCTATAACCACCTCTCTTACCCTACATAACAAATGAACCGATATATCATTCTTTGAAGAACTGTTTTAAACCATGCAAACAAATTTACTTTACATGGAGCTAAGTTTTTTTTTCATCTTAGGTCATCTAACTGCCTGTGTTGATATGCCTCTCCCAATCAGTGCCACAGACAGATGGACTACATTAACATGCTGTTCCTCTTCTGAGAAGGCAGTCCTGTCCCCATCCGACTCATGATGGTTTTACTCAAGCTATTTAAACATTCAATGCCATGTCGCATTGATATTGTCCTCAAACTGAAACTAACTTTCCCTATTCAAAAATAAGTAGAACTACTTTTTCCAATTAGAAAAAAATATGAAAAAATGCAAATTTGCTGTGTTACTAAGTAGAAACTCTTTTGTGGGTCTAACTAGCAAAAAACTTTGGGGTTTTTGTTTGAAAAATGAGGCAAAAACCTAATCTTACATCTTTATAACAATATTCACAAAACTTGCAAACTTGGCCCATATCTAAAGATGTTAAGACTTCCAGTTAGACTAAGAAATACCTTAATTTCATTGTTTTTTTATCCAACAATGTTACAAAAATGTTTGAAAAGACAAACCAAAAATAAGAATTAGTCTTTATTCAAGACTTAAAACAATATGTTTAAGTAGAAAAGTCCCACCAAAAGCACCCTTCCTCATTTTTAGACCATTTAAAAAAAAAAACGACAAAGCATTTTAATTTGATTTGTGGTCCAGCTAACATAAGGGTTATGATTCAGCTATGTTTCATTTGGAAAACTAGGTTTTCTTTGAATTTAAAAAACAATAGTTCATTAATTTGGAATTGGTAGTATTACAACTATGGCATTAAATAGCACAGGGTACAAATATTCGTTGCTTGGAAGCCAATTACAACAATACATCCTTTAAAATCCAGGGTTAATATTTACTGATATTACAAGCACAATATGATACATGTACAGTACCCAGGGGCCACTTGTATTCAAAGGTTGATATGATGCGTGAACAAAAGTGTAAAAAGGGTCCTTTTTTCCAACACGTGAAGCATGTACTTTGATTAGGGTGTCAAAAACAGGGAAAAAGTTCTTTTTTTTCTTAATCATGAAATTGTGATGTTTAGCTTTACATTAGGCAAAGATCAAAATCATCAAACTACTGTAAATTGGAAGTAAAGCAAAGCAAGATAATGAAGGGTATAACTACACAATGCATTGCTTGTTTAGGGTAGCACAAAAAAAATACTTTTTAGGGTTTGTTTTTAGTAGGTGGAAATACTTGTTTCACCCTAAGTCCATGTTCTCACACCATATCCACCTTTGAATACAAAGATTGAAAACTTGTGCCACGAATAAGAAATCACACTATAATATAGTAGTTGGTAGCATGGACACAAATAACGCTTCACCAGATGTAATAAAAAACATTTTTATACTATGGATATGACCATTATACACAATATGTGAGCCACCCTGATACACTCAAACCACTATTGGCAATTATGGAGAGATATTATGAGGTTGTCCAGGCTAAAATTAAGCTTGCATAATCATGACTATCCTGGGTCTATAACACACTTAATTGCAAATTTATGAGCCTTTGAAGGGATAAATATCTTACACTTTTTACTGTTTATATCATCTTACCTTTGACTACATTTGAATTTCATCATTGGTGACATTAGTACGAGTAGATCATATTAAGTCCCATATTAACTTTCTAACCCCTCTCATAAGAGTTGAAATTCTGTTGGAAGTCTTCATTACGATATTAAGATTATATAAGGGATAACTATATGTTATATATGTTTAACATACTCCAGCTATACTTTTGATCAACACAAAATAGATGGAAACTATTTTGTGTGTGTTCCAAAGACACTCCAAATTATAAGTGCATCTCTGAATACTGACATGCCATATGTATGCATATAGTATATTTAATCAATCAATTTAATCAATATAATGTATTACATAAAATGGTACCTCTTTTACTCCCCCACCCCCCAAAAAAGAAAAAATCAATTGAGGTACTTTCAACTTGCAATCTACTTGTGACTTACATTTCTTGTTCCTGTAAGCATATCACTGTCCAATGCAAACATTTTTAACTTAACCAATTAAAGCCCTTGAACTCGGCTCTACTAGAATGACACTTATTTGTGTACCTTAAACAGGTGTAGATTTTCGTAGAAATACACCTGTCCATCTAAAAATGTATTTAATAGTCCATTTTAGCAGGCAGGTTTTACTATTTTCATACAGGTGTATATGCAACCATTGCCGATGCTGTTGAGATTCTTAAGACATTAATCCTTTTTTGTGGAGGGCGCACACCAGTATTCCCCCAGAGTGCTATCTGATAACTATGGTTTGCAATGGAAATATAACTGAAAAAAATGACTCCCAATAAACACCACCTTTTTTTTAAAAATTTCACACCCGGGACATTTATAACAGACAACATGTTATGCTTGTAATACGCATGTTATGTGATTTGCCTGGAAAGAAGATCACATAAGTGGACCTTTTAGATAGTTTCCAATGGTATATTTCTTTGATTCAATGGTTGTACTATTTTTTTTTTCAGTTCAACTTTGTTCAGTTTTCATGCTGGCCCTTTCACAAGATGTTTAATCAATAATAAAAATAAATCTAAAACTTTATTTTAATAGAGTCTGTATACATGTGCATTTGATAAATGTTCATGACCTTGCCTATAAACAATAATTAAAAAACCATTTTGTTTTCACCCAGATTTTCTTGTTCAATACATTGATCATATCAAACAATGAAGAACTACCCAATCCAGACCTTAACAAAGTACTACTTTCCATAGATCACAGTGCAGCAGAATTTCAAGTGCAACATTTCTGGTACATTTTTACATTGTTAAAGGTAATTTAAAGAATTTGAAGAGTTGTTTAGCAAAAACTGATATACCCCATTTTTCAAAATTGTGAGACAAGACCATCAACATGTTGCACATAATGACTTCAAATTGATACCCTACATACAATATCAAATGTAAACTTGTAAAATTATTGGCAGAAGTGCTACATATGCTCATTATTGTTGTTATAATTGACCGGTTATTTATGTCAATATCTCAATTGGGAAAAATGGATATATATGGGTTTTTGCAAACGTAACTTATTTTATCCCTTTTCCCACTCAACCAGACTGCTGCAAATTTAACAACATATGGAAAACATTTTATACCAATATTATATTATGGCAAAAAATATGCATTTAAAAACTTTGTTAAACTGAATTTCATTACAAAATAGTGAAACTTATATAGTGTTTGTCAGTAATAACTGCAGTGGTGTAACTAGTGGGGGGAGCCCCTGCTCAGAACCCCCCCCCCCACGCCAGCCCCCACAAAAGAATTGACCTTTTGTACAGTGTTTATGGAGAAGGACCTGAATTCGCCCCATCAGGAAATGCCTCGGCACCCCTTCTGCCCCCCCCACATTTACAAAGGTCTGGTTACGCCACTGAATAACTGGCTATACACACATAAACCTGAAGCGAGTGATGAATGCTTGACAATAGAGATTCAACAGCATTTGTTTCAGAAATTATAACAGTGATTATAACAGTGCAAACGTTCACCCACGTCCAGTATTCATAGTTCAACTTCAAACATGATAAAAACCATAAAAAATGTAAGGATTCCCATGATTCTTTATCTTAATTAACATTTCAGTATAAAAAATTGCTGGACTTCACCAAAAAAAACCCTTTTAAGGTATTAAACTGAATTGGTTTCACAAAATGTGGCCACGCATTCTTGGCACAATGATTTCGTTGTTGAAAAGATCGATAGTACATGGTCACGATAAGACTTTACATTTTTTTACAAAGTTTTGATACTTAAAGTTTTACTTCTTTGACCTATCACAGATTGCAAACAGTAACATTAGTAAATTAAAAAACAAAGAAAATGATGTACCCTTTAGCCCAACTGATTGCAAAAAAAAGTATTTCAAAGAAACTAATTTGTATTTACAAATAAACCATTAACAATGTATATGATAATCACAACCTGAGGTTTTATTTTATAATTACAACACCACACAAGTTTTACTAAGATCCGATACTGCACTGTAATACACTATGAGTGCATTGTAAAATGTCAGTATTACATCAAATCTTTGGTCACCTTGTTGATGAATTAACTTAAGTACTGTAACCATTTTTTGTTCACCTGGACCATAGATATAGATGTTGTGTAGACTGTAGATGGTATTTTTTCCTGTGGAAAATACATCGTACCAGTTAACATTAGTGAAATCATCACCCCAATATAGAGTCGGTGTTCATGTAATGCATGATATTGTATCATATTATATCGTATTGCATCATATTGTAGATGCAGCAAGTGCTCCAATTACTTCAAAAGCAATGGTAATTGTTGGCCTAAGATCATAGTTGTGTTGTTCTCATTCAGCAACTTCACAGTAGCTGATGTGAATTTCACAAAATGTGGCCAATCTTTGCAATTACTGAATTTCATACAAATATAGCTATATCCTTATTGAAACACATGGGCCATGTTAGGAGCGTGGACTGTAACATGGATACACGCGGCCCCGGATCAGCTTACTCAGCTGAATAAATCCTGACACCACCACAAGCCATTACCCATGACCTGTGGATACGCCAAGAAGAAGATTGAAACACATTTTAGGCATGCGAACAATGTTAAGACCGACAATTATAAAATCATTTTTCACCAAATGAGCGGCACTCAAAACTCTACATATTTGTAGAAATAAGTTGGTTAACAACTGAAATGAATGCCTAAATCCCTACAGAAACAACGTAAATCAGACCGCTAATATCCAGAGGTTTATCATATTAATCTTTGAAATAAGGGAAAAAGACATTACCTGACTGGTACTTTGTTGTGTATACTGATCCTTATCAACAGAGTATTGTAATTATGGTACTTTGGTTAATTTACCAACAAGATGACTAAAAACTCAATCCTCAATACTGTGAATGAAGTGTAGTATGCACTATTCCCGATTCCAGAAAAAATAGTGTCTCAATATTTTCAATCGAAGAGCTATCGTTACAAGAGAACTTATCTTGTCGTTGTTATCAGATCACTTTGTTGGGTACAAATCTGCAGCAATAATACAACATTATAACGCACGGTACCATTTCAAAATAATGATATTATTACATAGCATGACTGATCAAATAATATCGGATTACATATGTGTTGAATGCCATCAATTTCTTGTGCTTTAAATATCCATTTTTTTTTTTTTTTTTTTTTTTTTTTAAAAGAGTTAAAAAACATAAAACAACCCAGTAGATGTTCATTTCTACTGAATACACCGGGCTAGATTGTGCAGTACACCAATGTTGCTAATACCTGCGCTACTGACCATATCCGATTATATCTTGTTACAAACAGTAATATACATGAACTTGGTTTTACCTTTTTATACATTATAGAAAAGCCTACCTTTGTATCATTTGTATAATACAATGTCCACATTCATAATTGTTTCAATGGTATAAATGATATGCATCATAAGGGTTACCCCACATATGAATATTCATTTATGGCTCCCAATCAGCACTACATATTCACCTTGACCTTATCAGGTTACAGTGATCGAGGCAAACATCATAACAGCAAGGACAAATTTTCTCATAAATATCAGCAATTTCTCATTTTCAGTGGGGAAAATTTGTGTGTTTGATACAGTTCCAAGTATTCATACGCTAAAAACTATCGATTTTGCTACATTATTTACGTCATGGGTATTTGTTACAAAATTTACAATTTAAATAACTTGACAACTAACTTGTGCTCCAAATTCATTCTATCGGGGTATACATATCTGGACAAACTACACTAACTACCAACAAATAAACACTAATTCCACAATGTAGAACTGGACATTTTTAGGATTCATTTTGTGCATTTCGTTAACTTTCCATGTAAGTACATGCAATTTTTAAGGTGTCGTTACCTATTCCCTGCATTGAAAATGGTGTTTAACATTTTGTGGTTTAAATTGGAAATTTTTCCTAAAAATACAGCAAGAGCAAATATTTATGACAAACACTGTCACCAAACACTTTTAAAAAGGTTAAATGAACCCCAGCTTACAGTTTTAAATTCACCTCAATATCTGTTAGTATTATTCACCACTTTGTACAACATACATACTTTGTTCAGTTGGGAATATGTACATAACTCATTTTTATACGACTACTAAATATATGTGTAGGCATTTATGTCTACAAGAACTTGTATCATTTGTGGGAAATGGTGTTATCCATATACATGGAAATTGTGCGCACATATTATGACCATATTAGGATAAATAACGAGGCCGAGCCGCCCAAAAAGTTCACAGGGTATATGATTTTTTTCTTAACATGACAGGCAGGGATTCTGTGATCTTGTTTTAATATACAGTGCTACTGTAATAAATCATACGACCAAATACTTTTAAATTAGAATAGAAAAATTGGTGCACAAAATTAACCCCACTGTTGATCGATCCCTATAGAGTATTTAATGTAAAAAATGGTTATCAGTAATTACAAGTGGTTGGTTTCAGCCGACTCCCCCCCCTAACAGCAGGTTCAATGCAAGTGCATTTGGATCATTTGACGTGTAAGGCCTACATGAAATTGTACAATGGCATAAACCTATAATTCTGTAAATTGTACTTCCATAAATGAATAATTCCTAATTTGGGATTTTTAGAAATAATGTAATGATATATTAAATAAACAAATTTTATTAAAAAAAATTATGCCAAACGGCGATTGAAAAAAAGCGTTACGGGCACTGACCGACCCAGATTTTTCAGTTTTGGAGATTTTTTTTTTCGTTTTTCCAAAAATCACATAAATAGGCCTGTTTTCAGGAAAAATTTATAAGGTTGGCTGTAATTTTTTTTTTTAGGAGGGAAGAGGACCAAAAGTTTTTGACAAATAAATTAAAAAAAGCAAAAAATAAAAAAAATAAAAAAAATAAAAAGAATAAAAGGAAAGAAAAACGTGCCATAAACATCAAGTGTTTAAAACCACTCCATTTAATAGTAAAGAGCCCTGATCAGCTCCAGTTTAAGGTCCCTCTTGTGGAAACCAAAAAGATGTGACCAACTGGATTCTTTTCTCTCTTTTTTTGCCAAGACTGGATTGATGTTGATGGAATCAGTGTAGAAATTACAATTTCAGACAGTATATAACCACCCCTGGAATTTCGACTCGACTTCCATCCATCAACATTCCAGATTTTCAAATTCCACTGCCTTTCGTACTACAGTATCGCTGATTGGCTCATTACATAATAAAGTATATCATAGATTGCAGTGATTTGAACCCTGTGATTATTATTTACAACACTAACATGAAAAGAAACTGGCACTATAATGTAGAACACATATGAATGGCCTATAGCATGCAATGGTAAAAATTTATCATCCCACAAATTTTGTCTGTCATTTTAATCGCGGCTTCGCCTCTGAAACTAGAAAAAGTAAACATTTTTTACTCAGCACCTAGGCATCAATAGTGTGTAATGATATAAATCTATGGGTAACCAAGACAAAAAGTCTTTCAGTGACAGGTACCTCACTGCGCTGTTCTATCATGTTTTGTTGCTTGGCTTGTGGAAATCATTTACCATCTGATGAACCAATCAAATTAACTGGTTAGTGACCGCCAGGTTCCAAAACAAACCCTTTGAGAAAATTTGAGGAAGCCAACATTGTAGGATAAAAAAAATCAGGAAAGAATAATTATATGGGTCCATTAGTCCATGTATTCTCGTAAAGAAAACACAAGTCAGTAAATATAGTTACATTGGTATATGAAAACCCCCGGACACCAAAGGGAAAAAATATCATATAACTTGAGTCCCTTATAAATTGGACCAGAAACATAACATGTACTAGGACTTTAATTCTAAAGAATTACTTGATACATGAGATTATAGTATGATCTGATAGGTAAAATTAGAAACAGTTGTGCCCAACTCCCTATACTTTATAAGCAGAAGAGGATTTAAACCAATTCTAATAAAACAATGCACTGCACTTATACAATATTCATGAACGATTCTGCCAAATTATTGGTCCATTCCCATGCAATGTGCTATTTCCCTTAGCATTCGGTACCATACCCATGATACCAAGAGAAGATTGCAGTAGTTCTATACAGCTATTCATTTCACACACAGCAGAACTAGTGAGTATCATCTACATCCAGGACATCCCTATTTCAGTCTACACATCCCACGCGCAAAAAGGCGTTTTCTGTGAACTCTTATTCACATGAAAATTTTCGACCGGCAATTAGGAATATTCTAAGAGAGTTATTTTTACATGTCCCAATGCTTTCAGGCTCAATTTAATTTTAGTTTGTGGGGTAAAAAAAAAAGTATTGATTCTAAACGTGCGCCAGGTAGGTTGTGATACGGCAGGTCCTGCTTCCATACCAAGATTCTTTGGCAATACATTACGGACTGGTGTGGCAAATTTTGTCGTATAGGAGCGTATTGACTGTGGGTGAGAGGAATTCAGCAACAATCTTCTCTATGATACCTATATCATCACTTGAATAACAGGCATTATGGAATCGATTTAAATCATCATCTGGGATGTGTTTTAAATGTTATGAAAAGTAAGATTTGGTCTACAAAAGTGACTAGAAAGCCATAGCTCCCAGTCTACAACACAACTACTGTTTTTCTTTCTGTCATTCCACAGAGTATTCCATGGAAAATCTGCCCTCAACTGTATATTTAGGAGAAGTATATACTTCAATAGCGCCATTTGATAATCCACACCCCTCTTTAACAGGGACCTCAGGAAGTCTTTACCGGGAGCATGTCAAACAAAGACCTAGCCATTGTGCAACTTAATAGCACGAGTTTTACATAACCATGAGTAAACCGTGGCGGTAACCATTCAAATATGCACAAACCTGATTTGACGAAGAGTAGGCGGGCGCTTCTTTCTGAAAGGTTTGTCCGTTTCTTAGAAATTACACTTCACTATTCAGCAACACTTTGGTCATCCATGCGATTGTCAACAAAATCGAGTACACCATAACTTCCAGGATTTCTTTCCTTTGGTGTATTGAAAGATATTCATGAGAAACTTAAATCCTGAAAATTTGAGCTCTGTACCTCTTTCGTTTTCACGCTTAACAGCAACTTGTAAAATTTGAGAGGTGGTAACCTCAAAAACATGTCCGGTGTGAAATTCAATATTGAGAGGGCCATAAGGTAAAGAACTAACCCCATCAGATCTTGCAAAACGTGGCACTTCTTGGAAAACCCTTTGCTGCAGATTGCAAATATGTGAACAGAAAAAATTGAACCTTTGCCCCATGAAAATAACAGGGTGTCAAAAAATGGCCAAAAACCCCTAGGACCCTACTTTGGGGGCCCATAAAAATCAAAAAGTAAAAGGATATTAGGGTTGCAAAAATTTCCGGGAAATTCAGAACGGAAAAATTTTCCAGGGAAATTTGTGGCAAAGTAACGGGAATTATGGGAATTTTAGGAAACTTTCGGGGAATTTCAAAACAATCTGTGGAATTGTATACAAACTTATATTATAGGTTCTTTTGTTCAGATTAGGATATTACCTACTACAGGTACACCCGTGAAATTGCAACAGAAACACAATACAAGCAAACACAAGCATGTTTTAAACAGAAATCCATAACTCTTTACAAAAACAGAACCTGCTTTGGGTCAATGGTGTGTTCTAGTTCTATCTAATGGTCTTGGTAGCTTGTATCCTTTAACCTCCCACCATGGGTTTACCCTAGATTTAGTGAGAACTTATCTTCAAAATAACGTTACTTAACATGGTTTGGACTGCTTTCCTGTACAAGCATGAACATTTCAGTGGAAATTGTTTGAAAATTTCCAAAAGTTTTCACGGGAGGGCAAGTTGTGGTCCAGTGGATTGAGCGATCGTTCCGCAATCAAAAGGTCGTGGGTTTCGATTCCCATCGCGGCCAACGTGTTGTGACCTTGAGTAAAGCACTTACCTAATACTCCTCTCCACCCAGGTGTATAAATGGGTACCAGATTATTCAATGCTTGGAAAGTAACAGACTCGCTGTGCGGGAGAGTGGCGAACCCCCCACAGCAAACATACTACGGAGGAGTCTGGCCTCCAGAGCTAGGAAAGTAGAGATGGGCACCCGTGCACGAGCGCTGTTTGGCAAGAGACTTACTTAGTAGGAAATCAGCCAGGGGTGGGGGCACAAGCCCTGCTCAGAAACCGAGCCACCTGCCAGCCCCCAAATGCAATGACCATTGCACACGTGTCTATGGAAAAGGGCCCAAATTCACCCCCCAGAAAATGTCAAATTCCAATAGGTCCCGAGGTCCCTGACACAAAAAGTATTTAAAATAAAAGTTAAATATAGTCCAACAGAAACACGACCTCTACAAACATTTTGAGGGTAGGGTAACTGAGGAATCCCACACATGCGCAGTTGACCCAACAATTTGGCAGATTTTTTATCGAGTGCAATTGACTCAATACCTAATAATTGGGCTGTAGCAGAGTATATTCTTATTTAGCACAAAACAGTACATAATTGAACGGAAGGCCTACGCAAACATGGTTGTATTTTTTTTTCCCGGGGGCGAAATGTTTTAAAATGTTTTAATTAATAAATGCCAAAATTGAAAAATTCCCGAAAATTCCCAATATTCCCGGGCCCTTCAAAATTCCCGGAAAGTTTCCCGGGAAAGTTCCACAATTCACGGACACTTTCTACCCTCTTGCAAACATAGTGAATATAACTTCCAAATTTTGGGCTGGTGATAGCTATCTTGAATACTACCCTTGGGTGACAATCTTCATGCTTATTCAGCTTTATTGGAAGAGATATAGCGGTCGCAAAAAGTCCAAATTAACCTTGCTGACCCCCCTAAAACGCAAGTCGTACATTTTGCACCAAAATTCGTCTTGAATATATGGCTAAGAGGGGCCCTGATGGAAGTTGTGTGCAAAGTTTCAACATGGTGGTCTAACTGCCATATGTAGGTAAACAGGCTTCACAGAATCTAAACTTCAACGTAATATTCAGACAAAGTTCCCATTGAAATGTTAACAGAATTCTGAACTTTGCAACCGGTATCAAGTGCGTTTAAGACTTAGACTACCATGTTTGAGCTTAGACTTCTAACAATGAAATTGAAATCAATATCATCACTTATTAGCACTGTTCAGGTAGTGGACCAAATTTCAGCTTGGGTTTGGTTGGTAAGGAATTATAATACTTTAAGAACTTCCGTACTTGAATATATAGAAGTAGTGAACTGTGCAAGGTTGTAAACCCTAGTTTGCAAAGTTCAGGTTTCCGGTTTGTGTTTCAATGAGACTTCTTCCATAAAAACTGAATTACATTAAGTAGGGCTTTTTGAAGACCAGTATTTATAGAAGACACTTTAGACCCACCACATGATACTTTGCCAAAATATAAAGCAGGACGCCCCCTCACACATTATTTCAAGCATAATTGGGTGCAGAATGTATGACATTGGTTTTAGGGGGGCCAAAGCCAAAGGAATTTCTTACTTGTTGCGACAGCTCTATCTCTTCCAACGAAGCCGGAGATAAAGTATAAGATTGTACACAAGGGGTTAAGTAGTTAAGATTAGCTTATCTCAGCCGAGGGTAATTTTGGAAGTTATATTCACTTTTAATTTTTGAACTTATGGCCCCCCCCCCACGTATGGTATGAGTGGTTTTGGAGGCATTTTTGACCCCCGTTATTTTAAAATTGGGGCAAGGTGCTTTGTTTATGTTCACAATTCAGATCTGCAGCAAAAAGGTTATCCAGAATGCCGCGTTGAAGGATTGAGGGTTGTAGTTTCTTGTACTTTGGGCCCTCCCGAATATTGAATGTCGCACCGGTACAGTTTTTGAGGTGACCCCCCTCAAATTTAAAATTGCTGTAGTGTGAAATTGAAAAGAGGTACAGAGCTCAAATTTTCAGGATTTTAGTTTCTCACGAATATCACCTTTTGAGGTGATGGTGTACTTAATTTGTTGAATTGGCATGGAATGACCCTTGTGGCTTAATATGGGCAATGTCTGTCTGAAGACCTATCCAGTGGAATGCACTTTTTAATATTTTGCAGGTTGACAACCAGAAAAAATCAACTTAAACTTGGGCCATCGTGAAAATTTGGTACCAAAATAATCCTTGTGGTATATGCAACTGAGTACAAGTCTCTTCATATATGTATATGACTTTTAAATGGCTGTGTGTCTGAATTGACTTCTTAACAGATTAGGTCTTCATGATCTTGAGAATCTTTTGGGAGAAAATAAAGATTATTTTGGTATCAAATTCTCCCATGGCCAAAACATGGCTCAAAATGTTTATTTCCTGGGAAGGAATCTTATTTTGTAAAATTTCCTACAAGATCAGAGAGGTTTAACTTAAAGTTATCAAAAGTTTCAATTGGCTATCTTGTGAGGAACATGCATTTTCCAGATAAGGAGCTTCCCACTTTCTCGAGCCACAGAATGAGTAATGTCTACCTGGTTTTATGTGTACTGGACTCTCTGGAAGATTATATACCCGCACAAGCCGTGTTGTGTTTTAAAAGGAATTGATCCCGTTGTATCATGAGCTGAGACAAGTTCGCTGACTTATTACAACAGTAAACTCACCGAGGCTAGCACCTAATATTACTGATATGATACATGTATTGGCATTCAGTCCTGCAAATTACCCGCTTAGAAATAAAAAAATCAAATCTCTCTCAGTGGTTGTCACATACCAGGCAGAGTCACAGCTATTTCAGTTCAACAACTAGAAGACTATTGCGGATTTGTTTACCAAGAACTACTTTAGCTTTATATACATTTTTCCACTTTTTTTTCAAAATAATAACGCACTCGTTTTTTAAAGTATAAAATACAAAAGAATAAATTATTTTGCAATGGAAATTCCAACATTTGCGTCAAGGTTTTAGGAGAAAAGAGAAACCCTATTGGGTATGTTCTCGTACCAATAACAGTCAGTTAATCCCCAGACCTGGCATAAGTCAAAAAATTCAATATATTGAGTAGGCTAAGAATACTCTTTGGTCTTTATTTTTTATTTAGAACTACGTTTGTCAGGACTTGGTTTTCAAATACACACAAATAGTCTGCACACAGTTCCCTTGCAGCGTGATTGTGCCACCTTGAAACATTACTTTAAAATGCATGTTTTGGCCTTTTTTTTTCTGTTACATACCGATTGAAATAGTTTATTCTCCAGTATTTCCAACCAAATTTAGGATGAACTATGGCCTTCATATAGCAAAACAATATTTTTTTAAACAAAAAACATTAGGTATCTTTTTTTGAATAGGGAGTAGTTACTGCCTTATCACCAGGAAAGCCCTGCATTAAATTACGATGAAGATCATTTGAATGAAGAGCAAACCATGCATCTCGTGCTTGCTATCCTCATATTACACCAGATTATTCCTTCCAGTTTATCTCCATATGACCCTGGAATCTGCATTGTTAGTACTTGTTGGTAGCAAAGGCATTGCCAATGAGGGCTCGGATTCCCGTTCATGTTTGGTGTCTGCTTGATGTAGGTTAATCGATTCCTGGCCGCCATAGTTATTTTCCAATTACTTTGCTGTGATGAAAACTTTACAAACAATGTGATACCATGCTTCTGTTCTTTTAATGCACACAAACACCAATTTGGTTACCCACCCCACTTATGTAAACTATCAACCAGTGGCATGGCATACTAATTGGATTATCACAAAGATTCCCTAACGATTGATGAAAACCCAAATGGATTCTAATGAACGCATTTATATAAGATCGTACATTATCGAGCAACTGCGAGCAGAAAACCACAGATTTTGGAGAGTTTTTGTGAGAATCCTTTTGATTTTGCACAAGTGTGATGAAAATTCTATTCCTGCACTGATACAACACATGTTTGCTATCAAATAAGAAAATTTAAAAGTACAGTCTAGCAACTACTTTGGTTAGAACCAAAAATTAATTTAAATTAAAAAAAAAGTTGTGACAAAGTTTTCTTAAACCAAAATGTCCCAAGTAGGAGTATGCAATATGAAAAATTTGTCCTTAAATTTACTAACAGTTCAAAAATGTTTTAGTTGCATCACTGCAAAGTTAGTGTATTATACAAACTGTTTATAATTTGGATAGTAAACTTAATTTGCGATGACACATATAGGCAAAAATTAAAACATTAATTCATGTTTCCTTTGGAACTCAGACACCATTGAAATGGACCCTGAATACAGGAATGACCCACAATCCAAATTGATATTACATCGAGTAAGTTTGAAACCCATTCTTTAGATGCAGCAAAACAATGCCAGTTCAAACTGTACACTAAAGTCACCATCGAAACACTTCCACGGTATTTGCCCTGCACCAAGCATGATGTGCATAAACAAGGAAGTGATTTTGCTAAACCCTGATTGGCTGACTAGTGCTCATGACAACAGCACAAATTTGACAGTAGCTCAGATCATGCTAGGCTCCACTATCCACTTCTTTGATGCATTGACAAGGATTCATAAACATTTATTATGTGGACAAAAATCATGCATTGATATTTGTCATTGCACGGTGCGTATGTTAATGAGCGTAAGCGGAGTGCTTAGAATATTTACGCGCGACGTTGGATTGATTCATTTTATGGGCGGGTGTGCATCTTTTCATTAGAAACATTAGCCTACTGCATTGAATTTCATGACATGGGCCTGTTCAGATTTTGCTGTAATAATATTTATGAATTAGGTTAATGTCTGTATATTTTTACTTTCTTATGCATTGGCAAAAATCAATGCACTTGTGCCAATGCGTCAGTTTGACCAGACTCATAAATAATGGCACTCGCCCCTGCGGGGCTTGTGCCATTATGAGTCGTCAAACTGAGCGCGCGTGCATTGATTTTTGGCCAATGAACTCGAAGCTAAAAATATTCAGCCATTAACCTCTAAGTGCTGATGGTGAGTATAGATGAAATGGTCCACTTTCTGAGACATATTTTACCAAATTATTCAACACACACCTAGTTATGCTGAAATGTGTCAGCTATAATATGTAAACTAAACAAAGTCCTTGTGTCTTAAGTCCAGTAATTTCATTTTCAAATTCTTCTCGACTATCAGTCATTACATTTTATTATCAATGCTACACTATGAAACTGTTTTAGGTGTAAATATCTTAAAATATCTGATATTTAAAATGTTGCAAGATTTTATTTTAAAAAAAGCCTTGATTTTGTACACTTCTTGCAATTGGGAGTTACAAAGCCATTTCAAATTGTCTGTAATTACAAATAATAATAAAGCTTATACAAAATAGTTATATATCTGTATAGCATACACTGCTATTGGAAGGATATGTTTTTTACATGAGTCCAGTATGTTATATCCTGTTATCTTTGTGCGCAAATTAGAAATACAAACGCAAATATTACAAGATAAAATTATTTACAATTAAATTTATTTTCGATTCATCAGAGGGGATGGATTCAAAAACCTTACTTCGATCTTTACCAATTACCATATTGTTCCTAAGAAATGCCCTTTTCTAAAAAATGCACCGCCTTTAAAAAAAATCACGAAAACCGCACACTTTTGCCAAAAACATTTTTTTACCCAACACAATCTTTATACCTAAAATACGTAAAATTTACTTTTAATAAGGAAAATATCAGTGCCCGGGGCATTTTTTAGGATTACAGTAATTCATCTCACAATGTGGCAGTGTCTTAAAAATGTTTAAGTGGCAGTAGGTCTTAAAGTGCCTATGTTTTGACCATTTAATTCTTTAACCTTGTGATTTTGTATCGTTTTTGAGTTCAATGAGAAACAAAGCATTGCCTAAAGACTTTGTGAGAATGTGGAATGGTTTCAGGAAAGTGTTTCTGTAAGAAAACCTGTGAAGTGTATCTACTTAGTGATATCTATGATAAGGTTTGAATCAATCCTTTGTTAGAGTACATGACAGGGTCTAGGATAATAAGTATGATTCCAAGTAGTTAATGGGGCAATTTCAAAAATTCTATAAAACTTATGTTAGATTGCCTAGCAAACATCTCATTGTATCCTATCAAAACAGTACACTCGTTGTTATGTAAAACCAGTCTCTATGACCCACCTGGCTGCTCATCTTTAGGGTCTTTAGGAGGATAATTTGTGTCGTCGAGCTCAAGTGGCTTTTCACGTTTTTGGACAAGATGATATGTTATCATGTCACCCTTGCCACGTACTTTCTTTACCCCTGCATATTTGAATTCATAATAGGGATGCAACTCTTTCATTGTGTCCTCCCTCACTTGGATGTGATTAGCTACTCCTGTTGAATCCATACGGCTTGCCACATTGACGGTATCGCCCCAGATGTCATACAGTTTCTTTGTGGTACCTATAACCCCTGATGTGAGCTCGCCATGATTGTATCCAATGCGAAGGATAAATTTGAAAGCACCTTGTGTGAATTTGAGGCCTTCGTCATTGAACTCCTGCAGCTTGACCATCATCTCTTGTGCAAATTCCATCATGGTGATCATATCTTTTTTGCTATCCTGCTCAGATGACGACTTGGAGTGAAGACCACAGGCAGCCATGTAAGTAGAACCTATAGTCTTGATTTTTTCTACATCTTGGAAACGTTTCTCATCTAGGAGGCTGTCAAAGTCACTGATTAGTTCGTGCAGGAATCGAATGCATTCCTTGCCACCTTTATACGTTTCCTCAAAGAAATCATTGAAATTGATGACGCTCCCAAATATAACCGCCACACATTTGTGATTCTGGGAATATTTGTCAGATTGACCCATCTGTTCTGTGACGAATGATGGTATGATGTGTCCCAGTAGCGTTTCAGCTTCCTTCTTCTCAACCTGCATTTCCTCTTTATCCTTGGCCGCCTTCACACCACCGTAGAAATTGAGACGGAAGCTGATCTCAAACTCGCGATTGAGAAACCAGATCAGAATTAACAAAAGAACTAACACAACGGCAAGCTCCACTGCCATTGCGTCTCTCATGGTTGGTTCAGGTGTGGTAGCAGGTGTGGTTTCTGGTGCACCTGTAGCTGGGATGGTACTAGAATCAGGACAAATACTGAAACTTACCAGAAGGATCACAAGCATTATCACTGCACAGAGAGAGGCCAGACCTGTTTTCATCCACGAATTGAGCTGGATGAAGTTGCAGAAGTGTAAAAGCGCCACCACTATTATGAATAAGTAGAATTGGTTGTAAATAGTACCGCTCTCCGAAGCACAACTTCCATTGATAAACACTGCTAGCACAGGTAGACCAAGAATGAGTGCTCCTGTAATGTGACGGGGGTACCAAAGATGAAAGTAATTAAAATGAAGTGTGCCAAGCACATTATGCTGGGCAAAGAAGGCATCACGTAGAACAACAAGAAGAACAAAAAGTTGCAGCACGAGTGTAATTATAAATAAAACTGTCCAATAAACCTCCCTTTGAAATACTAGAAAGCACCCGATTGCTATCAGTACATAGACAGCACATGCTATTCCGACATCAAAAACGGTATTATACCGATTTGTCGAAATGGTCTCTGATGAGTGGCGGCCATTTTGACTTGGTTCATTCCTAGAGCTGACAATGTGCTTAAATTGAGCACGGTAAAGGTCTTCTATACTCCTCTGTTTAAAGCCTAGCGTTAGGTTATTAACTGGAGGTTTGTGGAAGTAATCCTCTTGCCCCACAATCTGGATTGACTCCACAAATTGTGCATCACTGTCCCTGCCAGGATTAGCGCTGGTTTTGAGGGCGTTAGTATCTTGATAGTGTTGGTCCTGGATTATATCTAGTAGTGAAGGGGTTGGACTGGGTTGACTTGGACCTCCATTTTCTGGTCCTTTACCAGGCACCTGTTGAAGAAATGCAGACAAAAAATAGTTCAGTTACATAGTGATTGTAAAGGTAATTTGTTCAAACTGTATGAAATCAGAATGTTAGTATAATACACCATGAAGAAGGATGCTACCCAAAATTTTAACACCCCTATTAGTAGAGACAACCTTGGAAAGCACCAGAAGGGTACATATTTGATGGGTTAAGTACCCTTCAAACACAAAGTACAACACATTTGACTATACAACCATGGCAAATCACACTGAAGAAGTGTACAGATCTTGTAGAAAATTAAAGGAAATAAAAATTTATCAACCACTTTTCTATTCACCAAAATGCACTGCGAGAAGTTATGGGTATTTTCACAGTAAAGGTACCTAAAATATAACGGTGTCAAAAATTTCAACCTGATTAAACAGCATTTTTAATTACTCTCTTTCTTAATACGCCTTCATTTTTGCAAGGTTTGGGACAAACATTTGCATCACATTTTCTGCTGTCCTCACTTGCACTTCAAGATGGTGTTATAGGTAATAGTGGTATATGAGAGTTGAATTGGAAGTTTGTGTTTGCAGTGTGCCAATGATCTCAGAGATATTGATCTGTTTAGTGATTTGTTCAATGTCAGATCAACAAATGACTGACTAATGAACTGAGCTATTTGTCATTTTGCTGCCAATCTCCTGCAAAGATGATACTCAAGTAATGGAAATAGAAATAGGCCATTCCATATCCCACTTTTCCATCAGAATTTAGCCATGATTTGTTCTGTTTCTTGTTTAGCTATGAAATTGTCTCGTAAATGATTAAAAATTCTTAAGTAAAAAATCTTGTTCTTTTGTGACTTTTGGAGGATGAACAGTACATGGAATAGCTCAGTTGTGCAGACTTTTGGATACATATTAGCAAAATAGAAGTTTGGGCAGAATTATAGAATACCCTGCACACACACACACGCAGGCATGAATTCCGGCCATTTGGGATTGAGCTCTGAGGGTTGCCATTGCAGTTCTGGAGGGTTGATTCATGCACTGGAATTGGGAGGGTGTTTGGTTTTAATGGTAAATTCAGAAAATATGACAAGTTATAGAAGGTGGAGTATGCAGAATATTCCATGGACCAATACTAGTATAGACCGTATTTCAATAGGATGTCAGCCACCAGACATGTTGGTGGACAAGAGCATACATTTCAGGACTACAAGACCATTAAGCTGTCAATCGATTCCCATTTTTAGCGATTGCATAGGGATCATTGAGCTGAATGTATGGTAGTCCTGGAATGTGCTAATCTTGTCACAACATGGCTGCCTATTGAATACCGTCTATATGCTGGACTAGACATTCATCATTGTATAAGGCACACTTCTCAGATTTCCAAAGCTATGTTTGATTGCACATACTGCACCGATTGCAAAATCACACACAAAATAAAATCACTTACTGCATAATTGCAATTAACCTGGTGATGGTTGAAATACCAGATCATAATTTGTATTTTTTTTGTACAGTGGAACTTGACAATGTGTGCTCAGTATTTGACACTAACTTTTTCTACGAATGTCTAGCCCAGAGTATTAAGAAGCTTGCTTGTTCTTCATTTTTCTTCTGCTTGCATGTTATGTTGTTAAAGTGGTGACATTTTGGAAAGCTGAGGAGCTTTACAATTCAGCTCCCTGAAATTCTCAATTGCAGCCCAGTCACTCCAGCAGTGATGCATTCATGCCTATTATTACATTATAACCATTTGTGACAGATAGCACAGTAGATTTTCAGGGAGATGGAGAGTAAAAGTTTTCCTAAAACGCTTGCAATAAATACCTATATGAGCATTTTCGCATTTTTTTTAAAGCAGATGGTTGGCCCTAAGCTTGTTTGCTCACGAGACTCTGTGCCTAGGTGGAATGTTGGGATGAGGTCTCACTTCCCTATAGGTTTGTACACCTGCATGGCCAAAATATTCAGATGCTCTCAAAAAAGTTCACTATCAATGCAGAACTCGTTATGCAAAGAGTTCAAACTATTTAATATGCAACTGCTATGCCATCGAAGTACATAAGTGTCTCCCTATCGGTGTAATAAGAGAGTCCAACCCCCGAGGTTAGTGAAAGATGACCATGCGCGACTTGAGTTTGACTTTAATATAGTTTAAAACTTTCCTTCTAACCATCCCAAGGTCTGTCTTTTGCTGGATAATAAGCGTGTATGTAAATCCATGTAACACTGGGAGAACATCCCCATGGTAAATTGTAAACATCCCAGGTAAAATTGGAACATCCGTCCTCCAGGTAAAAATGGGAAATTCCCAACAGCTTGAGAAGTGAATCGATCTCCACTCTCCTCTTGGCCAACAAACTACCACAATCACATGGCTGGCACTTCAGATTGGATCATAAGCTTCGCAAGTTGCAGATCTCCCAAGTGCCACACACTATGCACCAGTCCCTCAATTAGTTGACTAAGTGCGTCTTGAAATTGCAACATGGACAAAGTTCTCACAATTGATAGAGTAAGCAAAGCAAGCATTCTCCCACATTTTTTGCATCTTGCCACAGATTTCTTTCTTCACACACGAACTGCCACTTTTTCTATTTCTCCATAAAGACCGTACTGAATATCTGAGAGTGTCACAAGTCCTTCATCTGCTTATTAGTTTTCAGTGTCTTGAGAATGTTAGCCCAAAATCCAAACCATAAAATCTGAAAAAATTCTTTCATGGTTTTGAATGTAACCCAATGGATACCACTGAAAGTTTGTGCAGAGAAAACATACCCCCCTTGGGATCTTGTCTTTGCTTCACAGATTTCTCACACACACCAGAATCCAAGTTCCAAACCATAATTCGACTTCCGAAGTTTTAAAAGTTGTCCTGTATGAATTCCCTAAGACTTAACAAACACATGCACTCAATGCGATCCAGTTTAATTCACAAAGCCAATTCTGGTAATTGAGAGAAATTTAGTTAAATACAATATTCCCCAAGGACACAGTTATGAGTCTGTTTCATGTAGCTCTACTTAACAAGAACTGACTTTGCATTCCTGGTGTAAATCCCTAAGACCTGCCCAAAAACCATGAGTGCATCTTTTCATACCCGGGTTGAGTTACAGTTACTGAACTGTGCCAGGGGAATGAGAGTTTACTTGACTCCTCCTCACCAGCATACTTGGTTGTAAAGTTAAAGACGTTAGACTTAGTTTTCTCAAACGGGTCACATATTTTTAGACGTTCTCAAACGTGTGTGTTTCAGTAAGATCCACTTCTCATTTCAGAGAGATTGCAGAATTGTTGAAAATGTGAGCCGCCACTGTGACGCAGATAACCAAATAGCAAGATTTAGTAGTCGTAAGAAAAGGTCATGCAAGACCTTCCTACATTTATAAGTATCACTCTGTTACTTTCATCAAAGGTCACTTTTAACTTTAAATTTGTTTTGAAATCCAGCTGATTATGATTCAATTTTTCTTGTTTTATCGGAGGACAATTTTTGGAGGACAATTTTTGGAGGACAATTTTTGGAGGACATTTTTTGAAAATTGTCTAAGAATTATCAGTCTTGCCAAACAAGAGTCGTGGTCTCACTCTCAAAATATCAAGACATGCCTATATGAAATATACCTCATTTTGATACTGTAACATAGCTATAAATGTTTGCAAAGTTTTCTTTTTGGAGGTAGTTAACCGTCAAACTTTAGAGTCTAGACAGAATAGTTTGTACCCCAAAGGTTTACCTACTGTTGAAAGTGGAAAACTGTTTCAACACTTTTCTTTTTCAAATCCCAGATTTACTTACCGCTAAATATCCCATCAAACAATACGCGTGCTAAATGAAATTAATGACAGTGCAATTCGTTGTGTCTATTAAAGTAATATTTCTTGAAACAAAACACGCTTAGTTCAAAATGGTAAGGTGGTTTTGCCAAATTGAGTAAAACACAAGCAGGGCTGCTTATCTACTCTAACTTCTTAAAACCTTATACCAAAGTCAATCTGGTGGTTTTTTTTGGGGGGAGCAGACTGCCTTATCCACTTCTTTATAGTTATAGTTAATCTCTGAAAACATACAGTTCTAACACGAAGTGTTATTGAAGTTATCCCACATCACAGCAATCCAATTAGAACCCCCCCTAATTACTTCACATTAAAAACCATACCAATCAAGCTAAATTTCTTTTTTTAAAACCCTTTCACATGCGCCTTCATCTCTTTTTTCCCCTCTTGGCCACGCTTTACTTTTAGCTTGAGTGTTAATATTCCCAACTTCAATAATAATTAGGTATATTCCTTTGTACGGATACATGAGTCATTTGTGCATTCAATATGTATATTTTTAGACCGCATCAGGAAATCTAGCCATTTTACTTGCTTTTATGCCATTGTGATGAAAATTTAATCCCCTACCCCCACTAGCCTAAATCAACTTTTACGTAAAATAGAACTGGATTCCTCATAAAATTTGTCTGTTCTATTTTTTTGAATAAATTAGTTAAAAAGTTTTCTTCTTGAATGTACCAGAGTATGTTTCGGTTTCTGCGTAAAACACGTACAATGATCCCAATCATCACCCTTATCTACCCAATCATGGCCACCCAATCAAATTTTTTGATTGACTAAAATAAGGGACAGCAGTCCCAAATAGGTCCATTCCTAATGATAAAATGTGTCAAAGATAAGAGAAGCAAAATATGACCCTAAAATACATTTGCATTCCCCATCTGCTACCTTCACATAAGACCCTGTCTCAATGTATGAAATGATCCATCCACTGCAACACTAAAAGCTACAGTAAACTGAAAAAGTGCCAAACAAATGTGTATACTAGAGCAATATAAATGAACCCTACTTGACCCTTGGATGACCCCTTGACCTCCCTATCTGTTACCCCACAGAAGACCCCGTTAATTACCTTGTTCAATGTAATTTAAAAGAGTGTCCACCAATGTGTATTGCTTAATGTTTCACACAAACAACACATATCAGCCAGACCTGAGGTCTTTGCCAAAAAAAAAATCATCGGACGACATGAAATATATGATCTGAATTGTCAATCCAATTTGTTTATTTTCTTGCGTCAAAGAGGAAAACATATTTTTTGGAGTTGATTAAATTACATATAAATGTATAATCTGGAATCAGCCATTTCCATTCAAGTGATATTTACCGTTAAAACCGGTTTGATCTGGAAAACACCCCATTTAAACTTGGGAGGAAAATATTGCCTTTGACTGAACTAAGTGCCTGGTGCTTTAAGGATGAATAGAGTAGATGTGCAATGTGAACAAACCAACGCTAATGTGTGTGTGTTGTTAAAGGGACGATAATATGAACAATATTTCAATCGTTAGTTGATGACTGTTAGTATATCTAAAAGCCACAGCCATGGTGAAATGCCTAGAGGGTTTTTGAACCAATCCCAATAATGCATTGCATTGTATATGTATCCCTCCACTAAACCATGTCAGTACTGGTAGGGATAAAAATGCGCCATTCAATAAATGTAAGTAACCACAAGCCAATTTCATTACTATTGACAAGCTACTAGTGCTTGTGGGCTAAAGTGTGAAAGTCAGGGTTTCTTTAAATAGTTTTAATAATACAGGATTTTTGTGGATCACATGTCCTTTTTGAGGTGTTCTCATTTCCAAACTGTTGCATTGTGGGATGAACTCAATATCACCCTCTGGTGAAATGCCAAGTATACAGAAGGAAACAATTAGAAGCAAAGGATGGCCGGCAGTAGTTTTGCGCTCTGCGTTCTGCAGATTATTATAGCAAATTTACAATTGATAAAAATTAAAAGACAAAAATGGTCCTCACCTCGTCCGATCATCTTGTATACTGACGTTTGTTCCAGGGTGCACCTCGAGGCTGTCCATTCAATTGAAAGGAAAGACAAATGGAAATTTAAAAAATATTTACCCTCCTGTTTTCATCATTAGATTTTTATGGTTTGGTGTTCTGTTGCGCAGCACCAACCAATTCTCTTTGGGTTGATCCATACTAACTGGTACCATGCAAACTTGTATTATCAGTAAACTCACAACTGTTACAAGGTTTTTTGGGGTAACCTGCATCTGGTTTCTTCTATGGTCCAATTACTTTGTAACAAGTTTGCGTGGTGCTTTTATTCTAGCAAAAATTTTGAAAAGGTTGTGAAAGAGATGTCTGAAAACCTTGCCATCCACCGTTTTACATGATTTCAAACCACTTTTCCTCATTCTTAGTTCGTGATTGAATAATTATTCATGCATCTAATAAATGGCACAATTGATCTCATCGGATAAAACGTCCATGTTGGTCGCAGGGGAGAAAGCACCTACCCACACGTCAAAGATTGCGAGTTCGAGCCTCAAGCCACCCGCTGTTAGCCATGTTGTTTTGCACCTTGATAAGGCACTTTACCTCAATTACCTCTCTCTACCCAGGTAACCAGCATTATTTAAGTTTGGTAAAGGCTGACAAGACTCGCTGTAGAGTGAGTGTAGTGATCCCCCTACTCAGCAACATTCATGGCTTTTGTATACAGTTTGTATCCCCTTTAACGTAACCTCTACAAAGTTTTATAACCCACACAAAGGCGGTTTCCTCGAACCACAATCTCGCCTGCGTTCCCGCGCTTTATTGTAAGACAACAAGCATCACACAAGTGGCAACTGTGTCGAGTCTGGTGTCCCCCAAAACGTTGTGCAACCCAGAGATAAACCTCCAATTTCTTACTAGTTTTATCCCTCTATTTCCATTTGACACCACCCTAGGGCTCACCACATTTTCCATTTGTGGAGATAGGGATCTTGCCGTTGAAATCCCCCCCCACGAGCATAGTCCCAGCGTTTTTAGGAGTAGCAACCCCGGTTTTGCATTTTATAGTAAGTATTCTTTACTTCCTGCTCCTTTGGATTTGACACCACCCGGCGGTCACAGTACATTTGCCATGTGAGATATTATCATGCGAGTCCCACAAGAGCATAACTAAGATGTTTAGGAGTAGCACCCCGGTTTTGCATTTTGTCAAGTATTTCTATACCTCTCATCTTCTCTTTGACACCACCCTAGGGGTCACAGAACATTTTTCCATGTGGAGATATTAATATTGAAAGTCCCCACTGAGCACAAGGAAGAAGATGTTTTAGGAGTGAGCACTCCGGGTTTTCCATTTATATATTCTTACTTCTCACTCTTTCATTTGATCCCGCCCATAGAGTCACACATCTTCCGTTTGAGATATTAATCTTGAAATGTTCCCCACATAATCATAACCAAGAGAAGTTGTTAGGAGTAGCAACCCCCGGGTTTGCATTTATGGTATTCTTTATTTCCTGCTCTTTCATTTGCCCAACCACACCCCAGCACAACATTTTCCATTGTAGATTATTAACATGACAAGTCATGCAAAACTTCCCTTAAAATAATTCACTAAATTTTAGTAAAAATAGAAATTTCATTCGCAAGGACAGAGTCGCCGGATAAGGAGAGAGGAGGGCCCTCTATAATCCATAATTTTTATAGTTTCATCACCATCAAGTTTGAGTTGTGTTTTACAATCTACTTTAACATATACCACGTGTATTTTTCTATCCCCAAAATACCTTGTACAAGATAAAAATGACAAAGTCCATGAGAAGTTCAGGCATGGGCATGCTCTCTGGAAAAACGCAAAGCTTAGAGTAATTCTCCATTCCACGACCATTTATTTACTTAAATGAAGAAACAGGAGATGTTGCATAGCTTGCCCTTTTGTTATAGAAGCTTGTAAGTGACGTATATACATGCCTTTTGTCCTTTATAAGCTACAAAGAGGCTACAATGAGGCAGCCCGTCATAACCTAACCCAATACCATTAGCTTATGCTACTGAGATTTTGGATTAATATAACTGTCTTCACACAAAGCAAGACTCTGGAATACACACAATGGCCGCTGACCCCCCGCCGCTATTTATATTATGAGCAAGCTTGCTAGCGCTATGAGCTAATAAAACACGATTCCCATGGCAACAGTTCAATAGCTTTCATTCACCATTGTATTGAACAAATACATCACATTGTATTTTGTATGATTTACTGCACCCCGGATAATGCAAGGTCAGCTTGTCGTAACATGTGGCCCATATAAAGGCTTCTGAACATGCCCTTGTAGATTAGCATACCTTACCCACATAGTGATGTGGCCATGGTATGTAAGGTAATATGTTTTTGTGTTTTATGGCAATTCATTTAGTGTTCAGCGCCCCCCCAGAAAACCAAATTGCAAAAATTAGTCCTTTCCATCCCCCCCAGAACCAGAATGCCACTCCTATATGTTGCGTATATAGGACGCACATCCTTTGCAAAGGCGGCACTCCGCTGGCTTCTTGGGGAGGGAAAGGTCTGATATTTTTGAAATTTCAGTTCCCCATTGCTCCTGTATTATAATTTTACATACAACCTCCTTTTAGGAATTTATGTAAAGAGGGAATTTTTTTGAAAACTGGCAAAAGTTAAACTTTGGACATGTTCCCTTTAAAAATGCGGAATGTTGTCAGTTCATCTGCTTTCATGAAAACTACAGAGGGGGCGTCCCTCCATTCCTTATCCGCGATGTCCTTTGGCAACCACTATTTTTTGAAAAAATCATGTGCCACATTTAAATTTGAGTCGCCTACGGGGTCCATAAAGTGGCGAAATGCACAATTTAGCGTCTTCACATTTTCCAAGATCTAACAGTCTGGCAAACCAAAAGACTGACCAGAATAGAAAAACCATTTCAATGTAAAACATGGGCACTGAATCTACCTAATTATATTGATGTTTTAATCCCTTTGTTGGGGTGGTACTCCCCCCCTCCCCCCCTTTTGTAAGTCTTCCTTGTTTTGTACACCTGTTTTTGTACACCACCAGTCACACAACAACAACACAGCCCCATATACCCCTGACCAATAAACACATGCTGACCTATTTATGTAAGGTAACAAACTCTGATCCATTCTTTTGAAGGGGTATTATTCACACTGACCATGAAATGACCCTGAAAAATTTTGGTTGAAATGGACCAAGCATTTATCATTATTAGTTGCAAATTTAAAATAAGCAAGAATGCCCCTTTAAGTGGCCCACATCATTTTTACCACAATCTCTTATTCACCAAAGATGTTAGCCCATATCGTAGTCTCATGTAGCGAAGAATTTTTGCATATCCAATGTACCATTTATGCGATACAAGCAATTACGCATATTTAAGTGATCAATCTGCATCAAACAAACTTCCCCTTTAATTGATCCACTTGCACTTTGACCGCAATTGATTCATACAAAAGATGCATACGGGCATAGACAGTCTCATGTATTCCGAAGGAATTGTGCATATCCAGGTAAACCCATTTTCAGTGATACAGCAATAAATGCTATTTAATTAGATCAATATGTATCAAAAAACGCCCCTTTAAGTCGGCCCACATGCACTTTGACCCATTCATGATTCACCCAAAAGAATCATGGCATAGTATTCCTTTCATCAGCGAAGGATTTTGGCTACTCCGATGTACGGTTTCAGCGATACATATAATTATGTCCATATTTTATTATGCTCATTTGTGGCATACGTAGCCGCTTGAATATCACACAAAACAAAAGACACACACACGCCTCAAATCCTGGAAAAAAGATGCGCACCATGAAGTCTTTCACTGCAGTACGAATTTTTTTCCGTATCCAATGTACCGTTTTCAAAATTATCGCATTTACACCTGTTTTTTTGCGCATATTAATTAGCTTCATTTGCATACTAATTTGCCCGAAACTAGCGCCCGAAAACTAAATCAGTTCGAGAACTTTTCAGCCCGCCTCCTTCCACCAAGGTTACACTCATCATCACGCCTTTACGGAACTCGCAGAATTGTACACAAGCCTTGCGGGAACCATTTTCGTTAATTATGCAAATTAGAACTTAATTAGCATATTTTAATAACGCCCAAAATCGAATCAGGGTCAGAGAACTCTGTGGACCCCTTCTTTCTCCACTAAGTACATCATCAGACGCTCGTTGATAAACGGAACTCCAGATAAATCGTACACAAGCCCGTGAACACGGCCGCTCAGAGGCATACGATCACATAACAGACAGACAGACTGACGACAGACATAAGCAGACAAAAAGTGTTACTAAGTCGCTGCTAAGGAAACAAGTTCAGCGAGACAAAAATGGGGCTGAATGAATAACAAATTAGAAATTTGTGTTAAAAAATCCAAAATCATGAACTTTCACATGAAAACTACCCTCTAACATCTCTGGAAAGATGCTACGGAATTTGTACTCCAGTTTAAGTTCATTGTAAAAACCTTGTGTCCGAAGTTCTGGCCTCTACATGTGATCACATACCATAAACAACATATCCAAAATCCCCAAAAATACACTTTGTTTTGTTTTTTATGAGGAGAATAAGGGGAACGGTTTGTACAGGGGTAAAATTACATAATTAGAATTGTGTTGAAATGAATGGAAACATATTTGTTATGTTCTACTGAGTAAGAAGAGGTATAGTTTTGCCCTATCTACCACTTGGAGTTCAATAGTAATAATGGTTCAAGGTCATACTGGGGGTAAAATTATGTTTGGATTTGCTTCAAAAGTGAGTCAAATTTGTCTGTTCATTGTACATAAATGTAGCATGCGCATTTAAGCAGTCTAAGTCCTGTGCTTCCATAGTTGTAAAGCAAAATGTGGAAGGGGGATACAGGGTCCGTGGGAGGTTACCATTATCCTCCCTAAAAGGTCAATATCAAATGGTGACGGGTGAGGGTTGAGGGAAATAATATGTAGCACAAACTGAAGAATATGATGAGTCTCTCTTTAAGAAACCAGAGCATCAGAATCTTTTACCCCAGTATGACCTTGAAACATTAGTTCACGTTTAAAGGTCCATGGCCCGATCGCTAATAGCCTCGTCCCCAGAAGCCCCAGATTTTACCGGAAGTGGTCAACATTTTGGTATCAGAAGAAAGCTGCTATTTTTCTCATTTACCCTGTGAAATCTTAGGGCCAAAGGATGTTTGGTTTGGAAGTTATGAGCGAAAATGTACCCCATTTTGGTCGACCAATATTAATTTTACACAGTACTCTATGGGGCTTACAAAATCACGTTTTTAGCTGTCACATGAAAACGGATTGAAATTTTGGCGCTAAACTTTACAGATCGGGTTTTGGGGTGAAGGCCAATCTATCAAGATGAAAATTTCATATCCTGAAATCGGGCCATCCCCCTTTAACTGTAAAGTCATAGATATGGCAAACTATACCTTTTCTTAATCAGTGGAACATATCAAATATGATGGCATGCATTTTAACACAATTCTAATACTTTTATCATTTGACACTTGTACAAATTGTGTCTTCTTATTCCTTATTCCCCCTCATAAAACTATTTCCTCAAAGCGGATTTTGGATATGTTGCAGTAGGGTATATTCTCATCATCTGATGTAAAATCCAGCTCTATACTACTTTTTTTTCTGGATTAGCACCAATATTTCTTTAAATTGACAAGATTAATATCTAAACATTAAAAAAGTAGAAAACCAACTATCGAAGTTAATTGGATACATGTCTTGATCATGAGAAAGGGTCATCTTCATTATGCTCCTGTCATAAAAGCAATTTCTCCACAAAATGGCTCTCTGTATGTCAACCACAAATTACCAGCTGAGTATTGGAGTACTAAAATGTTGGTATGCAACTGGAGTATCTTAAAATTCAACATGAAGAAATAGAATAAATCAATTCACAGGAAACTGGAAAAATTCCAGGATCCAAATGAAATGAATATGGAAAACATCTAGGAAATGCATACACAATCATGTATGCCACACTCAGCTGTTAAGTGATGCACATCAGACACATGGCAGAGGCTTAATAGCCCAGAGATGCTGTACAAGTAGCAGGACTTTAAATGCACAACAGGTCCCAAGTGGCTAATTGACTGATTCAATTCAGGCAGTCTTAACTTGTTTAAGTTGGAGATTAAATCAACCGGAAGTTACAGGGTACCAGCTTGTTCTATGTACATGTTATACTACTGGTGCCATATGAACCAGCCATGCATACCAATTTCGGAGCACTGTATTTTGAATGATTACCTACTGACTTATTTCTTAAAATCATGCAAAAATGTTTGCATAAGTCATCGGCAACCATTACGGTAAGAGAGAATTCATGCATACAGGTACCAAACCTATACAAATGTAGAGTTTGCAATTTTGAGCATTGTATGGGCAATGCCTAATCTACAAGAATAATGAATCTGGAATGTTATCATTGGTGAAATAAGATGCTCATGACTATTTCATTTTGATTGAATATTTGAATTATTTCTTGCACTCTTAATATAATGATAATTAAAAGAACAGTGGTGACCACACATTTAGATAATTTGGAAAGAGATGAGATTCAGCTATCAAGTAAAATACACTAATTAATTTGATGAGATTATTCCCAGTGTCTTTTTAGGTTGCCTAGCAGGCAACCAGTGTCACTAGTCTTATAAGATGATACTACTGGAATAAGCATGCAATCAGCAATGTGTTGAATGTGGCATGTTTGCCATTTTGAGAACCAACCAAGAAAAAATTCTCTTTTTCCCTTTCTGGATTCTACCTTCATACAAACAGAATCACAAAATTCTAGGGTTACGGTTAGGGTTAGCACTAGGGTAATAGGGTTAAAGGTAGGACTTGGGTTAGGGTTATCAAAATGCTGTGATGCTTGCATGAAAGTATAAGACCCTTTTCTGCTCCAGAAGATTGCTCACTGTTCAGAATAGAGAAGGCACTGTTTTAAGTATGCTCCAAGATGAACCCCAAGATCTTCAGGTTCATTTCCCTCACTCATCTTGTTGAACTGAGAGTATGAGAATAGTTGAAGTAGAGTACAAGAGTTGGGGTAGGGTGGTTATGTTAAAAGGGTTACAGGGATTGGTTAAAGGATGATGACCCAATTTGATTTTTAAAAGTTTTTATCTTGATTGGATGACCTTGACCCCAACTGTAAACCCCAACTATAAAGTTTTGCGCCAATATTTCAATAAGTTTTGATGTGAAAGCTAAAATGTGATTTTATAAGCCCACAGAATACTATAAATCGATATTTGTCATCACTCATAACATCCAAACCAAACATTTTCAGCCCCAAGTTTTCAAAGGGTAAATGAGAAAAATAGCTTTCTTCAGACACCAAAATATTGACTACTTCCGGTAAAATCTGGGGTTTGGAGGAAGAGGCTATGACCTTTACGGTTAAGAGGGTTTGATACTCAGGTATTCGAGCAGATTGGAGTTTGGAAGAATTACAGGGAAAGGAGTAGAGTGTAATGATACTGATCATAAGCGATACTAATCTCTGGTAATCGAATTAACGGTTGAGGCTAAGTGTAAAGGTTGGGTTATGTTTTGAGTAAGATTAGGACGGGGTGATTTTAAAGGAATAACGGGTTGGACATTTTATAACTGAAATTGGGAACTGTCAACAAGATTGGATCTGTGACTAAATTAGATTACATATATAGTGCTATGCCGATTGGGTGAGCTTTTTTTCCTCACTGGGAATAATCTTCAATGAAAATAGAGTTTCTGTGCATTGTACAAAGACAACACACTTTAGTGATTATGTTTAGTTACTGACAAAATCACAAAATTTAATACACTCTTGACTACAATAACAACATCCACAAGGTTTAACAGTTGAGAATTAGTATCCCCCTTTGCACCTTCTGGTAATGACACCAGTTTTCCCCTATCTACCCCCTGAATCTACCTCCTTGCCTTTTCCCTCTCAAAAACCTTTCCGTTTTGGGGGGCCCGTTTTTGGTTGTCTTTTTACATTGTTCTTGGAACTTGAAACAATTAAAGTGAGAGATGACATGTAAAATAGTGAGCATTGCAATACAATTCAATACAAGCTTGCACAGAATACACAAATACATAAACTGTGATAGTACTGTGAGGTTGAAGTGCACTCAGTCTTACTCATGTAGGTTTTCGTTAGGCTGAAACATCATGTTAACTTCTACTATATCTTAAAGGTGCTTGTTCCGATTTATGTTTATTGTGTTCACTACTTGATATGAGAGCCTGGCACTTGCACATACACCCAATCAAGTACTGTGGGAAACAAACTTGCAGTTGTTATGGTAGAAGCAATAATGCATTTTGCAAAGTCCTATTCAATACTGTGCTAATATTGATGGTTAACCATTAAAACGGCAGTTTTTTTGTTTATATTTGGGGAATGAAATGAATTTCAGAGCTCAAATTTCAGAACAATGAGAAAAATGCGGTCTTTCATCCGATATCAAAATCGATACCACTTGCGGGGACATCAGGGGGTCCCAAAGACGATCGGAACATGCACCTTTAAGCATTATACATGATTTTTCTTGGCTAAGATATCCCATATGTTGGAAGCCCAACTTACCCAATAAACATGCATACTGTTTTCAAGCATGTTGAAGTCCTTGCTTGTGCAGTCCTTGTACAACAAGTGTATTTTAATTTTGTGTTCATACTGACATGACCTTGCTCCTAATACTGAATCTAGAGCCCTGACAATTGACAACATTTTCCACTCCAAAGTTCTCTTAGCTTTTCTTTTCTGCCAAAGTAACAATGAAAATCTCATCCAGGACAGTGCAAATTTGTTTATTTCACCCCTGACCATTATCCCTGACCTTTGACCCTGTTTTAATATAAGCACAGTTGCAACAAAGAACTTTACGAGCCTTCTAGTGACATTTTTAAATGCCACTAGAAGAGTGAAAACATCTAAAGATGAACCACCACTGCCACCACCATCATCATCATGACATGACATGGAATTGTAGAGCCGGATGAAACCCCAATGACTAAACATTCACTCTGCCGGCATTTGGCCGTCAGTCCTGCAATACAATACATAACTGGTTTCATCCAGTTGACGGCATGTATGCTGTTAACCTTGTCAGTTTGTGAGCACCGAAATAGTACCATGCTCAGTTTGTTCTTGCTTATCATAATACATTGAATTAGAAGTGCTCAACGGCAGCATGCAATATACTACTTGCGGGGAGCTGTGATTAAATGTTGAAAGATTCATTTATATCATGCATTTTCTTTGCCAGAGGTTTTGGGGATTTTTTTTTTTTGCAGAAGGGGGCAGGTTTGGGCATGAAAATTGAACACATACGCAGTCAAGTTGTATTTTTTGGCCCGAGTTGGAAGTGACTTGTGATTACAATACTACTTTAAGTCAAATTCGCACAATGGTTTAACAAATTTGGCAGAATTTTCAATTATTTATCACATATTTTATGTTGCATCATGGTGAATTGCAGGTCCCCGCCTCCCGGGGCTTCAGTGTCTATTTGAGGTTACCGATTTGCACAGTAAGTGCAATAAAGGTAATATAAACTAAATAATCTACTGTGCTTTATGCTTTTCAGAGCCAATTTGTGAAAATTTCTAATAACACACTTGCTGATTTATCATCATCATTGCCATCAACATGCTGAATCCATCATTTAGGTAATCTTTTGAAGATGGAATATTTATGAAAAGCGGGATATTAAAGCAATAATCAGCAATTCTATGCGTTCAAGCCACCCCCGTTTTTCTTGTCTTTTATGTAAAGCATACCTGCGGTGATGCATAATTCTGAACTTCTATTTTGAAGAGAAATTGTGTTTTATATCATAACCAACATTCGTCATTATTCCATAGACCATGGAAAAGAGAAGCAGCGAGTAGTGTCATTTTTATTACAAAATCATCCACTGTGGGAGAAATCAGACCAATCACACCTTGCTTATTCAGAGACTGTATTGTGACATTAAGGAGTAATATCAAAATGAAAAAATCTAAAATTCATAAACAAAAATTATATAGTAAAATGTCCAATTTTGCCTCTAATATTCACAAAACATAAGGTCTTTATCCACTGCATTTTGCCATCTGGACAAAATTTAAGTCAATATCCAATAAATCAAGATTGCAAATGGAACTTAAAGTTTATCCTGTAAAGTGACTGCTTTATAAAGTGACTTTTTTTATAAACCTCATACTGGCTAATGAGATTAACTTTTTTCGTAGCATGAAATTTGTTGTAGTGAAGTTTTTACAACAGGAAAATTTCCAAAGTCTGTTCAAAAGTACAGCAAGAAAGTGATTAACGGCAACAAATTCGTGCATTGGAGCCACATGTATAACTTGCGAAAAATAGATTCCTCCTGAAAGTACGACATTTTGTACATTATTTACCAACTTGAAAACTACCCAAAGTATTTGTGATGCGATCTGGGAAAACCCGCCACATGGTGGGAAATTTATATTTTGAGTTTTTACTATCACTGCAGAGTTTGAAATATTAAGTTCCCATAACTGTTTACTTCTTTCTTCTTTGATACACACATCAAAAGTTACGCCTTATACAATCTGACAAAAAATAAAGTACAATATAACAGATTTTAAGCTATTTTCTTTATTTTTTCAAAACTGTCCTGTGCGACATGTGGCGGGTTTTCCCAGATCACATCACATTTTAGGATGCAAGCTGCAGAAGCATTCACTACCAAACTGGGGTAAAGGCAAAAATGGAATGGAAGTTTCTCAAGGTGGCAGAGACCCTTTCAAAATTCACCAATAACCTTGTCAATGTTGATTGCCTCATGGAAGAAATGCTTAGGTTGAAGAATCCAAGGAAAGCATTTTGTGATGGATATGGAAGACCTATCAGATGTTCCACTTGGTTTGCTTCTAGACTGCCTGCCTGTCTTTTAGAGTTCTTTGTTGGGTGTTTCCTTAAGGTGACCCACTTCTTTCTGACAGTAATGAATTTGGAAACCTTAACAGAATAAACCACAGGATTTATGTGGTTTATTCTGTTAAGGTTTCCACTGGCTGTACTAAGTGGCTCAAAGGACACAAAGTCAGTAGGCAGGCAGTCTCAAAACCAACCAAGTGCCACATCTGATTGGATTTTCCAAATTGCATCACATACAATCAGACGGGGAGATAGTATTTTAATGTTCTGAGATAGCGGGATGATAGCTACATAAGATGCAGAGCTGGACAAGGCTTAAAACCTAATGGTAGCTTTGTATTGGTATGAAGGTGGAAAAGACAATATAGATGACAGCAAAGATGGGCTGATGACAACGATGATGACCATATCAAGATTATTTGTTTTCTTTGTTTGTGAGGAAGTTATCAGTCCTGTCTGATAAAAGTATTATACCACCAGAATCTTGTAAATGGTCAAAACATATTTGTTCAAATATCAGGAAGGATTGGCAAAAGATCAGGCCCATTAATTTAATAAAATTAACTTGCTGAACCCAGATTTAACCCTAACATTCTAGTCGGAGAGATATGGTCTAAGTTATGGCCTGACCGTAAAGTTGAGTATATACACAATTTTTTTGCTGAAAATGATAGATTAGGGTGTGTAGAATAAGAATCTGCTGGGTGCCACCTGGGCATCCTTGGGCATTTTGAGAAATCCAAGATGGCGTCGCCATAAATGATAATTATTTATTCGACCCTATATTATCAAACTATGGAGTTAATAAATATACCATTAGGACCCAATGAACAAGTGCATGGCACTTGTAACATTGAGTCATACTTCAAATTCAAAATGGAAGCCAAATCTAATAATTTTAAAATATGCCCTAAAACAGCAAATTACCTGCGATAAAAGGTAAACATGAAGTATTTAGCTTATGTTGGTAGACACAATAATGTATTATCTGGATACTGTTTTAAAGTCTTGAACATGACGTCATCAATATGGCAGCAAAAACGTGATATCTTCAAAAATACTTGGACACAAAGTTTCTATATAATACCTGTCAATGTATTAAATATTGGTCAATGAAATAATTAGAAATGTAACTAGGATCATTACCATCGCATACAGGTAATCCGGATAAATGGAAAATGTGATCAAATTCTAAATTGCAGTGCAGATTAGTGATGAAAAATCTGAAAACGGCAATGGCGGATAGGGACGGATTGCAAAATCCTTTTCTCATCTGGGTATGCTGACAGCTCCGTGGCTGGCAGTTGAATAATATGGTGTGTACATTGTTGGTTATGTATCGTCTATACTTGATTGCAAAGAAGTGAGAGACCCAAAAAGTCCAGAAGCCGTCTGCCTGCATAGGAAGCACTGAAGATAAGCTGCTGACTGTTGCGCACCACAACCTCAACAAAACTACGTTCGGGCAGTAGTGCCGGTCGCCTCCTAGAGGCTTATCAAAGGCACAGTCTAAACACTTTCAGTCTATAGACTAAAATTAATTGCCAATTGAGCTACTCAAATCATCTAGAAAGAAAAGATGACCTCTTTTTTGGGAAATGTTGACACTTTTTTTATATTCCCACCCCCTGCTCAGAAAAAAAAAAACCAGGGGGGAGGTGGTCCCTGCGGAAATGAATTACATGGTTAGTAGGGGCTGTCCCCTCCTACACTATACCTAATATGGGTATCTAAGTCTATGCGAAAAAAAGTTCTATGGCAAAATGTTTACCTTTTTGGCTTGAATGTTGACCTTTTTGACATTTCCCACCGCCCTGTCAGACCCAGGGGATGGACCCTGGGGAATTTGGATTACATGGTTAGTAGCGGGCTGGTGCCTCCTACAAATATCTAAGTTTGGGTTTACTCTAGTCATCTGGCAAATAAAAAGTTATGTGGGCAACATGTCCTTTTTGACATTCCCCACCCCCCTGTCAGACACAGACGGGAAGGTCCACTGGGGAATAAATTACATCATATTACATGCCGTTAGTAGCTGGAGTTGTCCACTACCTACAATATACTAGTTTGCCTACCTAGCCCTACATATGCGCAAAAAAATGATTTGGCAAAAATGTTTACCTAGTTGGTGAAATGTTGACATTTTATGACGATTCCCTACCCCTGTCAGACCCAAGGAGAGGGGGTCCTGGGGGGCGAATGACGTTACATGGTTAGTAGGGGCTTAGTCCCCTCCGTACAATATACCTAATTTTGCCTACTCTAGCTCATCTGCGAAAAGTTATGGCAAAATGTTACCTTTTTGTCGATGAAAGTTGACCTTTTTGACATTCCCTAACCCCCTGTCAGGACCCAACGGAGGTCCCGGCCGGAAGGAGTACTGCCGTTAGTAGGGGCCTTGCCCGCTCCTACCCGAATATACCTAAGTTTGATACTCTAGGCCTCATCTGGAAAAAAAAGTTATGGCCAAAATGTTACCCTTTTTTTGTGAAATGTTGACATTTTTTGACATTTCCCAAACCCCCATGTCAGTAACACATACCCCGGGCAGGAGCGTCCCTGGGGAATGAATTACATGGTAGTAGGGCCGCTATGTACCCTCCTCACATACCTCAGTTGTGACTTACTCTAGTCATCGGGGAAAATCGTATGCCAAAAGGTTTACCTTTTTGTATCCAGACACAATACGTACACACACAAACATCAATCAAAACATTGACCATTTCATAAGCCGGATTTTGACATGCGCAATCCGATCAAATGTAATTCCTATCGATTTTTGACAACTTTGCACTAATTATATATATTATTACGATTTTGGCGACATTCAAACAAATTCGAAATGGTATTGTTGTACATGGTTTAAGATCAAAGTACATTTTCTAATGTCATGACACTTGTTTCGATTGAATGGCCTGTAATACTATTAAAAGTTGTGTCATGTATTTTTGCCGATGTCAGTTTTTTGAGCTGCCTATAGATTTACGTCCCTTAGGGATGCCATTTTAAACGTATCAGACATACATTTATTGTGTCTAACAACCATAACCTAAGTACACATGGTATATTTTTATCGCCATCGAGGGTATTGATGTATAGGAGCATATTTTAAAATTATGGATTATAGGCTTCCATTTTGAATTTGAAAGTAGTCGCATAATGTTACAAGTGCAATACCACTTGTTCATGAGATCTATACTATATCTAGTAACTCAATAGTTATAGCTAAACTCCATAATATATAGGTTGAATAGATAATTATCATTATGGCCAGAGCGCATATTGAGATTCTAAAAATGCCAAGGATGACCAGTGGCACCCAGCAGATTCTTTTTCTATACACCCTAATCTATCATTTCAGGAAAAAAATTCGCTTTATACTCAACTGGTACGGCTCACATGAATGTTCGCTATGACATTCAGGCTTTCATATTGAGTTCATGGGAAAGTACCCTTCCAAAAATAAAAAAATACATGTCGCGGCTCTCGAAACTGCTTAAATCCCCTGACGGCGACGACTTTTAATTAATAATTAAAAAAAAAAAAAAAACCCCCTTAAACCCAAACATCTCCTTAAACCCAACACCCACCTTTTATTAAACCTGGGCAACCCCCCCCTATAAATCCTCGTGCAACCCACCTTAAACCACAACAAGCCCCCTTAAGCCCAGACAACCCACCCTTTTAAACCCGGACAACCCTTTAAACCCGGACAAACCCACCTTATAACCACCAACAATCCCCCTTAAGCCCAGAAAACCCCCCCCTTATTAAAAACCGGACAACGCATCGCTGCAACGTGTTCAGGCTGTCCCGCGCAATGCCATACGCACAGTACGCGCGCACGCTCGCTGTCATGGGTGCAAGTACTGCCGCATGATATAGCGAGTATTATGTGCACAAAACCCTCTCGTCTGCTTTTAAACCCAAAACCCCCATGAAACCTCAAAATCCCTGTAAACTCCCAACAACCCCCTTTTTTCTTTTTTTTAACCTGGCCACAACCCCCCTTAAAACTCATGACAACCCACTTAATCCACAACAGCCCTCATTTAAGCCCCAGACAACCCCCCCTTAAAACCCAGACAACCCCTCTTAGAACCCAGACAAACCACCTTAAACCCCAACAATCCCCCTTAAACCCAACAACCACTTAAAGCGCGACAACCCCCCTTAAACCGACAACCCCCTTTAACTTTTAAACACTGGAACAACCCCCTTAAACTCTGTGAACCCACCTTTAAACCACAACAAGCCCCTAAACCCAGACAACACCACCCGTAACCCGGACAACCCCTTTTAACCCAGACAACAACCTTAAACCCAAACAATCCCCCTTACACCCCAACAACCCCCTTAAAGCCTAAGACAACCCCTTTTAAACCCGGACAATCCCTTAAACCTGAAAACCCCCTTAAATCGCTCGACAACCACTTAAACCACAACAAAGACCCCTTAGCCCTAGACAACCCCCCCCCTTATCCGGCCAACCCCTTTTAAACCCGGACACCCTTTAAACCACGGACAACCCTTTAAACCGGAACAAACCACCTTAAACCCCAACAACCACCTTAACCCCAACAATCCCCTTAAGTCCAGACAACCCCCATTAAACCCAGACAACCCCTTTAAACCAGACAACCCCGACCGTATTAAACCCCAAACAATCCCCCGTAAACCCAAACACCCCCTTAAAGCTGGACAACCCCCTTAAACCCGGACACCCCCCTTAACCCGGACAACCACCTTAAAACACTAATCAGCGCGAGGTACATGATTCCCCACCCCTCCATCAAAGTTCTCACAAATGGAATTATGGATCTTCGATAGTTGTTCAAAGTTTTGGGTGAAAACTACCCCAAATTTAGTCCCAAAATATGCAAAATTAGCGATTTAGTTAGCATATAATGCGCCACAAACCTAATAAACGCGAGAGTACATGATTCCACCCCTCCATCAAGTTCCATCAAGTTTCATCAACTTATGGATCTTCAGATAGTTGTTCACAAGCTTTTGGGTAAAAAATATCCAAATTAACTCATTAATGATGTTAAATTAGGTACCTAAGTAGCATATGACACGCCCATAATCTAATCAGTTGAAGGGCTAGGCGTCCGATCCACCCACCAAGTTACATCACCAAACCCTTATGGGTCTCATTTATCGCGTCACAAGATTGGGTTGGACGGACGCCGACGCCGCCTGACGGATAGATCTCCCTTCTGCTTTTCAAGCAGGGGGATAAAAAAAGGAGGGACTGGCAGTGCTTAATGTATAAAAAACTTCTGTACACAAACATGTACATAAATGAATACATAAATAAAACAAATCATAGATTACTCAGTGAAAAGGGAAGGAGGAGCATTACCTCGAAAGCATCGGCTTTGAATTTTAGGCTTAGGTGGTGGTTCCTCTGCTTCTGTAGTAGGTTTAGCCTTGCATCAGGAGTTCTGCTTCATCCAACAGTGGATTGATACTAGCTCCATTCTGAGGACTTCCATCATCAGGAATTTCAGAATGGATGGCGTACTGAGTCGCGTCATTTCTTTTTGGGTCTCTTACACCTTCAATAAAGTAGGTCTTCATTCCTACAGAGCAAAAAATAGAATTAACAAATTCATGTTAAAAACAGCCTTAATTACAACTTCAGACAATTCTATTTAAAATTTCCTGCTTCCCCATTTTTCTACAAAAAAGAAATTGGGTTAAGAGTAGACTAATAAAATATCATTGGTTTAATGACTGTGAGTGACAAATTGTACACCTGCATGGCTGCCTTGTGATGTTAAAGAGACAAGAGGACATTTCCAGGAAGAAGCACCCCATTTTTTAAAAATTAAGTTTTTTGCATACCGTATTGTTCCTAATAAACGCCCCGGGGGCGGTGCATTTTTCAAAAGTGGGGGCGTTTATTACAGTCAAAATGGAAAGTCAAAAATCCCCGCAAAAATCACCTTACCCAGTTTATTAAAAGGGTGTTCAGTGCGTGCGCCTGGGGATTTCAACCCAGGGCTATTATAATCAACATGTGGGTCCAAGTTTTAATGTGCCGTGAAGCAGAAAGCATTGAAGACAACAGCGATTATGATATGGATTACAACAGTCCCGGCCATTAAATCATGTGATTAGGTAAGCTTAACTCATTTTCTTGAATTGGTTTATCCAAAAATCGTAGGAGTGGGGGGCGTTTATTAGAGCAGGGGCGTTTATTAGGAACAACACGGTATTTGGAATGCTTACCAGTGACTAGATCACACCTGAAGTGAATATGCCCTTGTTATGTAATAAGATTAAGATGATAATTTTGAATTTTCTGTCGTGCATGACAGAAAATCACACCATGGCTTTCTCTGGGGACGATAACTTTAGCAGGCAAGTTCAAAACATGGTTTTTGGTTTTCTTTTGTTCTTGTTTGACCAATAAACCTTGGGAAACTTTCTCAGTAGGTGTTCTACCACCAATCGAGTGCAAATTGAGAGAAATTTGCATATCCTCAAAATATCTCCTGTCCTTTTAAAGTAGACCAAGGAAGTGGTTGAGGATTCAACTCAATAAAGCTTTGTGACTGTTTTGGCAGTCTATGAACATGCCTAGTGTGCAATTGGGGACACAAGTAGTTCACACTTTCAATCATGGAACCACATCCCTCCAAATAAAATCAAACCACCTAAATACAATTAAATAACAAACAATCTTACAACTTCCATATTGGTTCTTGTGTGAATCTCTATATAGGAATATTGGCTATACCAATAAATTTGGTTTCAATAATGGCAACATTATTTGAAGGCAACCACACAGCATGTCCAGAAATACTGCCCTCTGTCTGCAGAAAGTGAATCCACATTGGTTATATGGTGTACAGTTGCCATATTGAGCAACTCAACTTTAGTATGAGAATTTCTGCAAACCATTGCATTGATATGCTGTGAGAAAAAAACTGCACCATGTGAGTCCAAATGAGTTGGAGCTATCATCAGAAGTGACTGATGAGCAAATTCAATTAATCATTTTAAAACAAAAAATCATGGTTCTATTTTTATAATACTGACCATTTTATGGGAGAGTTGCTTATAGAAAAGTAACATGTACAGACTCAACACATATGATGAGTATAGCATGTGCAAACTCATGATGTTGTGGATATACATACTACACATATGCAGACACACACATGTGCACCAACACGCACATGCATACACACGCTTGTGCAAATTAAAGATGTTGGTTTTCATTCAACCTCTACCAGTGAGGATGAGGCTGGGAATATTTACTTCCCTCTCCCAGGAGCAGCGAGCAAGTTAGGCTGCAATTAACTGTGGAAAAATAGAATTGTATAGCTACAGTCCTTGTGTTGTTTGCTCATAATCAAGAGAGGGTTTGTGCAGCTGGGAACAAGTAGATCTTCAGAAAAGGTCATGGCTATGCATAATTGCTTACTTCCAGATCCTAATGTGGGTGTGCTGCCAAAGTTGCGCCTAATTCTCCAGAACGAGGTGAATTGGTGGAAGGAAAATTATTTCATCATAAAATTCTCAGGGAGTTGGCAATGGCGTTGGATTTGTTTTATAAAGGCAGTGGTATAAACTCTATAGTACAAAAGGGAAAGGGGAGGCAGAAGCACGAGCCCCATAGTAGGAGGGAGTGGTGTTATTTTAGATACTTTATTTCAATTCCTTTCTCTCATAACACGTCTAGAGAGAGCAGCCCAGGTTAGAGCAGGAGGAAAAAAGGTACCCGGAGAAAGCCTGCGAGGCCGAGTATGGGACTGGAAACCAAACACAATCAACCGCAGGCCCGACCAAGGGTCAAACCTGGGGCCCACAGGGTTGCGAAGCGAGGGAAGATCAACTGCATAACCCGGACCCCCCCCCCCTCAATTAGAAGCCTTTTCCAACTCCACTCAATACTTCTTAAAATGAGATCATGAAAGTGAAGAAGAAAATGAAAGATTTAGGACTTTGACATGTCATGTATTTTAAAACGTTCTCTATCATACCCCCACTAGCCTGAAATGTCAGTTATACCACTGTCAAGTTAAAAATATAGCAGTGAAACTTGCAAAATTTCCTGACATGATGGTGGGGTGTCAAATTTGGGCACATTGGTTAAGGAATCAAAAAAATGAATCAGTGACCCCCTAGCGGACTTGTATCGCCCATCTCTGGTTCCCAACAAAGATTATTGAACACAAGTCGTTGGGGATATTGAAGTTTGACTTTTCATAGGGGCATAAATTTGAGGAAATGGTTAGCAATCAAACACAAACCCCATTTGACCTCTGATAATAACCTTAGACCGAAATATATATGATTATTTCACAGTCCCCCTAACCCACAGATTACTATCACTAACTTTGTCAATATTTGAGGGTGTATTGAGTTCAATCCACAATGCACCATTTTTAGGAATTTCACCTCAATAAGGTTCCTGTGATCACACAAAAATCCCACTTAAACACTAGAACCCCTCATTTGAGCCTACAAAGAGCTAGATATAAAGGTGCTTGTTCCGATGCCTGTGATGAAAAGGCCGTATTTTTCTCATTTTTGTAATTTTTTTAATTTTTTTATTTTCCTATTTTTTTTGCACAAGATATAAAACAAAAAAATAACATCGGTTGCCTCGGAACCGTTTGTGTCGCCTGCCATCGCGGTAGTGAATGATAGACTAACAGGACCCTTTGGACCTTGATATGTGACCTCTGACCTTCATCTTAACAGATGAGGGTCCATGTTGCACCTATGAGTCAAGTTTGGTTCCAATTTCGAACTTCAAACTTTCCAAATGAGGTCAAATTTTACAATTTTCAGCATATTTACAACTTGACATCAATGACTTTGACATTGGCACTGGACCTTGACCTCATCAACAAGGGTGAGGGGATGCCATGTTGCACCTGTGACCCAAAGTTTGGTTTAAAGTCCACAAAGGATGTGTGATATTCATGCAAATGTTAACCCTTTTAACAACAGACATCATCAACAACAGGGACAAGTGGACAAGTGATCCCTATGGGTCTTTATGCCTTAAGGCGGCAGGGGCGACACAAATAAAAATGCTGTTATGGTTAAACCATCAACATTAGCACCGTATTGAATGGGTTGTGACAATTTGCTTATTGCTTCTACCATCAAAACTGCAAGTTTGTTTCCCACGGTACTTGATGGTAAGTGTATTCAGGTGTCAGGCTCTCATCTCAGATGCTTAATTCTCACAATGGATCCGATTCACATGTATAACATCCACATTCTTTCTCATGAAATTTACACATGTTACTTATGGAATAAACCAAAAGATGGATGAAGATTATTTTATCCCTCTGTACTGCTAACAGTGAGGGCCCACTCAACATCTGTGCTGATAATATGGTTTATTGCATCATAATTATAGTTCATATGCCAATCCAGTTACTCTCTAAATGTAAGGAGTGAAAATTTCACTCCCCAAAAGAGTGACACGCTCAGTGGCGTAGCCAGAGGGGGGGCAGGGAGGGCCGCGGCCCCCCAATAATTGATTTCGTCGGTTGAGATGAGCCCGTCGGTTCACTTGAAAAATTCAGGTCATGGCACTTGCAGGCCGGATTGTCGGCAAAGTATAGGTTTAAAGTTTAATTGACAGCGTGCGACAAGTAAATTTTACAAAATCGTACAAAAATTAGCCCTCAGAAGACATTTAAAGCATATGAAACCCAAAATTTTCAGGGGGCTTCGCCCCTGGACCCCAAAAGGGGCCCTAAGGCGGGCCCCTGGACCCTACCCATTTTCTGTCGGTTGAGATGCGACACTGGCCCCCCCCCAATATGAAAATCCTAGCTACGCCACTGGACACGCTTATAAACCACTCCACAATGAGTGGTCCGCACTTAAAAAGAGTGAATTTCCACTCAAAAAGAGTAAAAATCACTCCAAAAAGAGTGGATTTCCACTCGTTTGAGGAGTTAAACGAAGGACAACACGAAAACAAGTGGAAATCGATTCTTTTTGGAGTGATGTTCACTCTTTTTGAGTGGGAATTCGCTCTTTTTAAGTAAAAACCACTCATTTTGGAGTGGTTTAAAAGAGTTTCACTCTTTTGGCGAGTGAAATTTTCACTAGTTTACATTTAGAGAGTATGTTTAGAGTAACAAGTAGAATAGGGGTCTCCACTTATTTGTTCTAATTATATGTCTACACTTACCCACCCACTGTTCCATTTACAAACTTTTTCAAGTTAATTTTGAATCCCCGGGATGGCCGAGTGCTTTTTTTGCATAATATTTTCCTTTGTATTTTGCTCTAATTTTCTTTTTAAAGCTTTCATCAAAAAAAAAAATGGCAATCATGTAACTTGCATCTTTTAACACCATAAGGATGGAGGATGCATTGAATAGGACAAGGTGGAAGGAGGGAGTAAGGGCGGTTGCTGCGAATGCGAGGCCAATGCGAGGTGAATCCAGCCACCCACATTCACGGGGGAAAAAACGGATTTAAAACTTTGGATTTACTACTACTACTACATCCCCACCTGAAAATTTATGTTATACTACTCCATTTGCTTTCCTTGAGTCAGTGACGTCAACACTTTCAAACAGTTGTTTTGCACGTACATTTTTGCACAGTCTTTATACGCACGCGCATGCATGCGTACGTCAATACTTTGAATCAACACCCACAATTTAATGCTGCAGCTATTACACTACACACAGACGTCACTGACTCATGGAAGGTAAAAGCACTATAGATGATCATAATATAGTTATAACTCATAATTTATTATCTTGAATACTTTAATTGGCAAAAAAACATCAAATTACAAAACTATAATATAATAAATGCATTCAAAACCTACAGCATTTAACACCTGGTTTCCAATATACTGCCAATTAATGTAACTGTTTCAATTTGTTATTACTATACTACCCAATGTAATGAATACTGATTCAACAGTCCTGCCTACACTCTTCATAAATTGAATCAGCTGTGTGGTGTAACAATATCCATTGATTAACTTGCAAAATAATGTTTGTGTGTAAATCTCAAAGTTTTTGAGTGTAGAGGTCCAAAACTTAATTTGAAGTGTTATCTTATTGGACTGCTACATGCCACTGACATAAACCAGATGAGTTGATAGCATAAAATGTTTTTCCCCACCTTTTATTGTGTTGCATCTAGTCTATAACATTTAAGACTCATTCTTAAACAGCTGTGAATATGTAAGCAATTTCCATGGCTAATGCCCGGGTTCAATTCGACAATTGAACCCAGGTAGTACGCGCTGCGTAGCGTTCAACGGGTTGTTCAATTGTTGTCACTGGTGGTGGCAGTCCTTTCTGGTTGTATTTAAGTCAAAGTATCGCAAAATTGGGTTAAAGATGACCTTAAATTATATAGCTGTTTAAGAATGAGAATAAAGGTATGATTTTGGGAACCGGTACTCTCTTTACGATGAATTGAAACCAAGGCGATACCATTACTTTAAGTGGACGAACCAGGCTGGAGGCCGAGTTCTTCCACTCAAAATAATGGTGTTGCCGGTTTCAATTAGTTGTAAAAAGAGTACTGGGTCCCAAAATCAGTCTTTATTCTCTAAATATTACATATTTAATCATTTAAAAAGTTTGGCAATCACACCAGCCTGAAGACAGCTTATTTCAAATGATGCAAAATACCGGCTAGAAAAGATGACTGTGTTTTTTTTTTTTTTTTTTTTGCTAATGCCCGGGTTCAATTCGACAATTGAACCCAGGTAGTACGCGCTGCGTAGCGTTCAACGGGTTGTTCAATTGTTGTCACTGGTGGTGGCAGTCCTAAAAAGTATCGCAAAATTGGGTTGTTTAAGAATGAGAATAAAGGTATGATTTTGGGAACCGGTACTCTCTTTACGATAAATTGAAACCAAGGCGATACCATTACTTTAAGTGGACGAACGAGGCTGGAGGCCGAGTTCTTCCACTCAAAATAATGGTGTTGCCGGTTTCAATTAGTTGTAAAAAGAGTACTGGCTCCCAAAATCAGTCTTTATTCTCTAAATATTACATATTTAATCATTTAAAAAGTTTGGCAATCACACCAGCCTGAAGACAGCTTATTTCAAATGATGCAAAATACCGGCTAGAAAAGATGACTGTGTAAATTGCTTTAGAATGGAAGCAAAGAATCACCAACAAAGGATGCCGCCAACATCACAAGCATTACTCTAATCAGTGACTGTGAAAGTCATTGCTGAAAATAGCTTGCTTTATAAAGACTATCTTCTCTTCAACTTCGTTCAACCATAAATGGTACTACATCTTCATGTTAAAAAGGTGCATTTCATATTTTGTGGATTTTTGTCATTTGAAGAAAAGTGAAATTTCTTTTAATTTCTAACTTCTGTCCGATAAACATGATCAGAAAATAAAAATGGGAGAAACTTCAAAAAGGCATTAATTTTCTCATGCCCATGTGCAAATACACAATGTTTATGTTGTTTATAACAAAGTAGTTTGTAACAAAGAGGCAATGTCTTCCTGATTACTATAATACATCACCAAAATCTGAAAATTTTGGATTTATTGAACTATGGGGGTGGTCACCACTAAGCCTTGTTGGCCTTTTGGTCACCTCCATAATTGTGTTTCTAGAATTGTCATTTGTATTTGTTGATCTATATGGTTCTTATATTATGGAAAATAAAGTTGATCCTGATACTTCACACTAAAACAATGTTGCTAATCATGACTAAATCACTCAATTCACCTTTAAGTAAAGCAAAAGAAAGAAGACACCTCCTGAACAATATGAGTTACTGTTCACAGGAATGAAACCACCGTGCCCGAATCAATATTCAATAAGTGAAAGTCAAATCCCGCTTCCAAGTAGTCTTCTTGTACCGGATTGCAATTCTGTGATGGCGTATCAACTATTGATGTTACGCCAACAAGCTATCGGGGGTGGTTGTGTTCTAGATAAGGCACAACACTTTGCCAGTGGTTCCTCGTGAGCAAACAACAACACATGTTAGATGAAACAGAATACTATTGCAGCTTGCAGGTGGATGTTGAGCTCTTCTAGAGTTGCAAGAGGTTCATGACACAGAGCAAGCCAATTCCATCCAAGGAATTCTGTCTTGGATAGTTTTGCTCTGCAAGACCTTTCAGTGTGTCATTTCCAGGTCGCTGCTGCTCTGTTTTATATCTAGGACACAGACTACAGGCAGAGGATGTGTTAACCATCCCATCATGCATTGCTTGGGAAATTTTACCTTGATGGGGTCATGTGATGTCAAACAGAACCTACATAGAGTCCAGAAAAAATTAACCCTAAAAGTGTCCCCAATTTTAGGTCTTTATTATACATTTATACAAATTATTCATACATATTTAAAACTGTACTTTTATTAGCTTTCAAAACAGCAAACCCAATTGAATTCAGGTGTCAAATGACTGAGTTGTCCCTTATTATTTGTTTTATTTTTACTTGTAACATGAACGGGCTGTCTTTAACATAAAAACACATCAGCAAAATGCATGTTAATGTGTGCAAGTCTGTCCATGTTATTTAAGTAAAAAAAATACATCGGTCCTCGGGCTGCTTGTGTCGCCTGCTGTCGCGGTTAGTGAATGATAGGCCGAACATGACATTTGACCTTGATATGTGATAAACAAATGAGGGTGTGCATGTAAACTCCATTAACCAAGTTTGATTCCAATTGAACTTCAACTTTTCAAATGAGGTCAATTTGACAATTTTAAGCCTTCATTACAACTGGCTCACATGACCTTTGACTTGGCATGTGACCTTTGACCTCATCAACAAAATGGGGGATGCCATGTGCATCCTGTTTAAATCCATCAAAGTATGAGGATAGTTACAGGCAAATGTTAAAACCCTTTTTCACAAAGGACAACAACAGACAACTGCAGTGGACAAGTTGATCTTCCTGCCTTAGGGCACGACACAAAAAACATTTCATTCAATAGTTACAACTCATCATTTGGGAAACAAATTTCAATGGGGTTTGGTGTTTTGAAAGCTAATAAACTGTCTAAATAATGCATGTTAGTAAAGACCTGAAATCGTGGAGGCTTTTTCGCAAAGACAATTAATTAAACTATTGGACCTTATTGTCAACATAGACCAATTCCAAAATACCAAAACTTTCCAAAAGGCTTTTGAAATTAAACATTTTCCTGATGCCCTCCCTCCCCCCCAAAAAAAATATGATTCAAGAGTAGTGAAAAGCCCCTGCCTCATTAGGAAGTATTGTTTTCTTTATATCAGAAATACTTCGTTTTCTTAAAATAGGCAATCCACTAAAACCCGAGGGTTTGAGTCCAATCCACAATACACCAGTTTTTTCGGAATATTCGCCTTCATTAAGGTCATGTGATTCCACAAAAAATTTACTATTTAACATAAAACCCCTGACTTTTTACACTTCATTTTAGCCCATAAAGTGATGTGGTAAATTAGAGGAATTTTTAATTAACATGATAAGAAATGTCTTGTGGTTCTTAAACTAATTCTTAGAACATTTTTTATTCTTTATATAAGTATGTTATCACCAGTATAGGCAAATTGCAAGGCATTATGGGATCAAAAAAAAAAGCCTACAAACCCTTAAAGGGGCATTTAGTGATCAACAGCCTCGTCCCCCCGACTTACCTAAAACAAAGTTGAGATTTTCATATCATCTGCACCGTTCACATTAGTGAGTATAATGTGTGCCAAATCTTGCTTGCAAATTCGTCGCTGTGTGTAAGGAAATTCGCAATTTTGTATTACTGTCCGTAAACGATCAGAAATTATAGCACAAGTGGGCCTTGGGACCGTGGAAAAGAGCATTTGCTCGTAACACAAAACCTTAAAGTCGGCATCAGCTAAAAAGATGTGAATGTGAATAAGCTTTTCCACAAGGAGATCTAGTGAACAATGAATAAAAACAGAAGTGCTGGAATCACGAAAATGCACCTTTAATCCATAACACTGTTCCTATTCAACGCCCAATTCTGCCGTCAACATGATGGTCGATATAGTATTGCATGATGGAAGGTATGGATCTGCTGTGGATTAGATGGTTACCAGGCAAGAGAGATCCTAAAGAACACTGGCGTGACAACTTTAGTTGTCTCAAATCAACAAAAAACAGTCCCAAGTTTGGTCAATAGGGCCTCTCACTCACCCATGGATCATTCACTGTCTTCAAAAAATTTTGTGTCAATCGATTTGAATGTACGGGATACGGTCATGTTAGCCACATTAACACACTGGATACGGTCATTGTTAGCCACATTAACCCATTTATGTGTCTTCATAGTTTCAATGCTGTGTAGCTATACAGGTTACGTTCTGTATTCATAAACGTTCGTATACAGAGTGGAAGGGAATACGTTTTTTAAACGATACAGCAGTAATGGTCATTGCCAAGTGGGTATGTGATAATTAATGTATCCTTTATGTTATTGTGTGCGTGTGTATATCACAAATATGCATTTTGTGAATTGGAGTATCTCTTTCTGTGTACATAAATCCCGACAAATGTATATTTATCCACAAAATTAGCTAAATCCCTAAAGTTTATCCGATTCAATGTTGCATTTTGCTGTTTTATGAACTAATCTTTTATTTTATAGTTCCCCTATTATGTATGATCTACTCACAGAAAATGATTGGGACACAATTTCAAGTTCTTCTCATATGATTGAATCTCCAAGTAGTAAGGATTATGCTATCATCCACACACCCAATGATAATCCAAAAATTTGTAAGGATGCTGCAAAAAAAAAATATTTTCGAGAAGTCTTTGAAAACAATCTCTAAAGGGTCCTCTAATACAAAGACTCCACTTCAATTGAGAAGCATAAGGAATTAAGTGCATCAAATCTTAATAAACAGCATTGTTATCCCATATCCCATACTTTTTCAGACCTATTCCATGCCACCGGGGCGGCACCAGGGGTAAAATCATAGAGGGGCGAACATCATGGGGGGGGGGGGGCCAAAACAGTACCCAAAATGAACTCATTTTGGTTAAACCCCTAATTTTTGTTTGCACAAAACCCCTGTTTTCCTAAATTTTGAAAATATCAGGGGGGCGGTCGCCCCGCCAACCCCCTGGCGACGCCCCTGCCTGCCACATAGTTTCATTAACATCAAAAAACTCATCAAAAACTAAGTAATCTTTGCTGGTGACATCAACAACATGCATGGGAGATACTACAATGGACAGACTGGTCGGTTGATTGGAAAGAAGGGACAGAAGGGACGAGATTGTATAGCACGATGTTAAAATTGGTTACTTATATGACCCATCGTATAGTTGATTAAGGTGAAGCCAGTCCATCGGTGTTGTAGATTCCTTGTGATTGTGTCTTTCGGTGAACATGTATTACTGACGTGCGTGATTATGCGCTATTCGTAGAAAATATTAAAGTGTCCCAGATTTGTTTGAAAACAGTATTTTCAAGATATTAGGCCTCTTCAGGTGATAATTTCCTAAAGGAGGCTGATTTATTTAAATATTTTTAACTTTTAAAAAAGTTATGAAGGGAATTTATTGTGGTGTAGGTTTTATAAAGGTTTTAATGTTTTTAAATAAATGAATGACACGATATAACACATATTGGTTGAGTTGTCGAATTTAAATACTCACTCACTCACGTGACTGAGACTGAGTTGATTGAACTCATTACGTATCTGCTTGAACAAGGGCGTCAGGTGTACATAGAGTGCAAATATCACACAAGTCACCAGGTTTCAAACAACAAGCCCTAAACTTAAATTCCAATGTGGAGGCATTAGTTTTGACTTCATTGAAAACTTGAAGATAGCTAAGATTTGACACGTAAGAATGACGTGTGAAATGCTCAAAAACATGCAGAACACACACCCTAACCATGCCACAAAATTTAGCTGAATGTAAATATTACTCGGAAATACTGATTGAAAGCATGCATTACGTTTGATGTTTGTCGTGAGTAAAACTGAAAAAGAAAGTAGATCACAGATTGCTATGTTGACTTGGCAGCCTATGCATTAGGCTTTGCACACTTAAGTGTGCATTTCGCGATCCTAGACACCTTCATTTTTTATTTATGATCACAAGGACATTCTAGAAAAGGTATTTCCAAAATTTCAGTTGCATTATGGCCGTGCCTTTTTGATGTTATGAGAAAGAAAGTTCAAAATACGCTGCCCCATAGCAGGGGCGAATCCACGCCCTGAAAAATGCAAAATTACAGGGGGGCTGGAAGGTAAGTTATGGTACAAAAAATTGGCTGATTTACAAGATTTTGGCCACAAATTACCAGGAGCGGTGCATGCCACAATAAACAATCTGGATCCGCCAGTGCATAAGACCACTGTTGTATGTAATTTATGTCCGTTTACGGACAGAAAATATAAAATTGCGATTCTTCTAGAGTAGGTGGAATATGCACATAAGATTTGGAACACACATACTATACTCATGGAAAAAATTAGATGGTTTATTAAAAATCTCAAAGTGTTTGAGGTAAGTCGGGGGGGGGACAAGGCTGTGGATAATGAAATGCCCCTTTAAAAATATTTCAGGAGATGCTTACTTTTATTGACTAATAGTTGGGGGGGTTGATGCCCTTATTGGAAAACCAAGTCAGTTTTAGCATGCAATTTCAAGCCTTTAGCTTTGATAATGACAGTAATTATTCCAACTCCACCCTTTGCTTAAAGCTGAAGAAAAGGCAAAGGTACAAATATATTTTCAATTTCACATATGCCTTAATTTAAAAACAATTGAGGTCAGTCAGGTTCTGTTGGGCCTGTACTGGGATCCTCGGAACCAGTTCTACCTGTCCAAGGGCCCAGTTGTTGGCAGCTAAACAAGTTACCCCAAAAAGGGTTTTTATGGAGTCCGATGGGTCATGCCGGTAGACTATAAAGAAGATTACCTACAAGGCATTGGCTCTGGAGAGCTAACAGCGACCTTCAGCCATTGACGTCAGGAGGGCATCCGGTCAATTTTCTTTTGCTCTAATAAATCCTCACACACAGCAGTATGCTATGAATGCGAGGTGAATCCAGCCACCCCCGTTAGAGGGGGATTAAAAATTGGTTTTCGCTACCACTACTTAATGAAGGGCGAGTCACTTTTTCCCATAAGCGCTGATAGTGATGGGGCTGTCGAGCAGTTGGTTCAAGCACATTATACATTTTCTTATTATATTGTACATCTTTAATCACCTGAAATAAAATTGAATTAAAAAAAAGTTCTTGAAATTTTTGATTAAATTGTCTTTTTTACAGCAATTAATTTCTACCAAAACAAATGAATCAATCTTCCCAACATGACCTTTATAAAGTTATTCATCTGCTGCAATTCATTTGGGAAAGCAGCACTAGCTTGTTCTTTCCAAGTACATCGCACACTGACTGATTTCGATTTGGGCTTTATACGCAAAAGCAAGAGCATAATTACAAGTATTGGTTGTGTCAAGTGGTTGTGCTCCATTTCATCTTTAAACATGCACATATCGGCCTCAAAAAAATGCTCAAGCGTTCAATAAACCAGATTCCTTCAGCTGCCTCAAGGATTTTTTGCATAATATACAAGATTAGTGTTGTTTTAAAGGTGCCCTATTCAAACTTTTTAGGAACATAATATCGGGACAGTGTCAAAGTTGACCTTTAATATGTCAGCATGATTTTATGGGTCACTAGTATGCATGAGGAAAAGGTCATTTCCTAAAATTTCAGTTGATTTCGGACAGTGCATTTTTGATGTATGAGGCAAATGTTTGTATCACAGTGCCCAATAGGCCACTGTGCTATTAACAGACAGAAAACACACAAAAACATTACAAAAATTACAAATGTCTTCTAGAGTAGATGAATTTGCACATATAAGATTAGGACACCTAAATCCTTAGACCAATGTTCAGTGATACAAAAATCTCAACGTTTGGTTGAGGTGGTAAAGTCGGGGGAGGGAGGATGAGGCTCTGGATCACAAAATGCCACCTTAACATTTTGAAGCAAGAGACATTGCCCTATAGGCCACTGTGTTGTAATTATGTTGTTTACAGACAGACAATACAAAATTACAAATTCTTGCAGAGTAGATCGGAATTTTGCACAAAAGGTAGGAACACATTATTACACTTCTAAGGCCAACAGTTCAGATGGCATAACAAACAATTCTCAACTTTTTTTGGTAATGGGGGGATGGTATGAGGCTGTGGATCACAAAATGCCTGTAACTTTTTGAAGCAAGAGAATTGCGAACAGTGGTATAAAACATTGACCACCCATAGAATCACTTCTCTATCACTTAGCTAACATGATTTCACTTCTACATCACATAGTCAAGAGGCAAGGTTTGTTTGAAGTCAATCCCACAATGCAACCAGTTTGGGAATTTCACCTCAAAACACCCATCTGATTCAAACCAATCTGGTCAACAGGATAACCACAACCTCTTGAGCATGCACTATTTTTAAAAGAAAATCATGACCAAGGGACCCCAGAGATTGTCAAGGAGGTGGCAATACTACTGACTAGGGAACCCAATTCCACGAGGCATAATTGTTAGTAAATATAGCACAGGTTGTTACGTCAAACAACTTCAACAGTCCCGTTCTCTGAAAAAACACCTGGCTACCCGATTGTCAAAATGAAGGTGCTGCATACTTAAGAGAGGAAATATCGACCATTGTTCCTGCTGCCGTGTGGCAACCCGGTAACACGTATGTCAAGAGGGGTTATAATGTTTTATGCACACCCTGATGTGTTTGCAAGAAAATCACAAAAGTATACCAAAAAATTATCACTATACATTGTCCTACATTTGGCTTTCCTGTTCTAGTTCCATAGATATGATTGATTCATTGTCTTACCAAACAAATGAAAAAACATAATGTTAGCGACATGCGACTCATTTATGACTTCTTTTATCTGTAATAATTGCTTTTAAATATTAATATCTCTTACACCCTAAATATTGTCTACTGGAGATGATATACCATCCGATTGGATACCAGTCACATGACATTCCACAGCATGCCTGTGTATGACAACGAATTTGAATGGGTCTTTTTAATTGGATGATAATTTTATTCAGTCAGGACCAAGGTGGAGATGCTGCAACAACTACCCTTATTTAGCTATTTTTATAAATTACCCCCCACCCACCAAAAGATGAAATTTCAAAATTCAAAATGACTTTGGAATTCCCAAGTACTTTTGAAAATAAGTGTTGGGAATTATCATAGCATTTTTTATCATGGCATCTTAGGTTTGTGACAAGTGAACAAAAGGGGGACGGAAAACAACATACTAAGTGATGGTATTCTTGGGAAAATGGGATTTTTTTTTTCAGTGGGTCACTCCAGAGTTAACTTTGGAGCTACTCAACTCAAATATATACCCATGTACAGAGATAACACCCAAGTTTCAGTTGTCAAATATGGTGTTTTCCACTTTGTGTTTGTTTCATGAACAATAGAGTTGATTTCAAAAAAGTGGTTCACTTTCAAACTCGCAAATAGTGGGAGAAAACAAAATTCTGATAATTTTTTTTATTTTTCTAGTTTTTTTTTTTTATGTTTTTAAATTTTTACATTTTGAAAAGTTTTGCCATTTGCCTATGTGCTTTCAAAATAGCTTACCATAACCTTACGGTTCAAAAACATTTTTTGTAGGTTTAAATTTTCTTATTAAATGTGAAACGTACGAACATAAAAACCTTAGAAAAAATTCCCGCTCGTGCCGCTCTATTAGTAGATGTTCATTCCGTCCTTTCGTGACTTGGCACACTGTGACGCTGTACCACCATCAAAGTTAAAAAGTTCTTTGATGCAAATCAAAGAAAGTCTCACAACAAAACCTGACCTCACTCCTCTGCGCATTTATCAACAGGGTAGTGAGCGCCGAGCCGATTAATTAATTTTACTTCATTGTTGACAATAAAAGAGATGGTATCACCTAGTTTTGCACTACACACAGCTGGCAGGTATTTTTTGGTAAGCAGTAGTATCTGGGTTGTACAAATGGCACCAGAGTACTCTTAGCTTTGCAAAACAGGACAAGATTTGCCAGATTAGAAGTACTCCAGGTTTCGTGGCAATTTATTTCCCTAGAGTTACTGTTATCTTCAATCAAGAAAAAATAGCGATATGGTGAACAGGTAAGATGAGGGAAAGAAGGTTATAGCTACAATACAATACAGCTGATTTAGAATATCATAATGCATGAAAATTGCAAGACTCTGGCCAATTCTCTTTTGTTTTTACTATGTGGGTTAAGACAGGTGTCCAAAGAATATGGGCAGGGGTACATAGCCCATATCCCAATTTCAAACAGTAGTTTCTTCTACAGGCATGATTTATTACAAGTATCAATTTTATTGTGGGACGCCAGTTATAGCTGGCAGGACCACTTAGCAATCCGTTGTGTGTGTATGTGTGTGTGTGTCACTAAATTGATACTTTTTTTTTTTTAAACGGACCTCAATTGAAAAGTTCAATTGGAACCAAACTTGTGTCATAGGTGAACCATGGGATCCCTCATATGTTGATGAGGTCAAAGGTCATGTGCCAAGGTCAAAGGTCATGTGCCAAGGTCAAAGGTCATGTGAGGTCAAGTTGTAAGATAGGCTGGACGGCCCACAGCTTATATTCTTTGAATATAGTGAGCGCGAAAGCCAAGAACTGCGAAATTCCAGTTGACTTATACATCAATGTTAGAGTAACTTAAAACCTGTTTACTGCACTTGAAATAAGCAGGGCTGGGGGATATTTTCCCCTGCTAAAAGGCAAAATGCCCCTGGTTCTCAAACAAAAATCTGTGTACATTTGTATAGACCAGGGGCAATTAAATGTTCAAAACACCAAAAATTGCTCCTGGATCCGAAATCCTTACTTCAAAGCCCTCCATATTCTCTGAACTATTAGCTAACCCTAACATGGTTTTAGACCACAAAATACCACACAGTGTAATTCTGTGGTACAACCGTACAAAGTAAAAGTGGCATCCCGAGCAAGCATGTGCATGGATTGCCCATCTCTCTTTCCTTAGCATTTGGACCAGACTCCTCCATATAATTGTTTGCTTTGGGGGTTCTCCACTCCTCCCGCAGAGTAAATCTGTTACCTTCCCAGCATTGAATAATGCTGATACCCATTTATACACCTAGGTGGAGAGGAATAATTGAGGTAAAGTGCCTTATTCAAGGGCACAACATATTGGCCGCAGCAGGGCTTGAACCTACAACCTTTGGAGTGTAGGGTGAGTGCTCAATCCACTAGACCACACGTGCCATCAAAGGTATAACCCCCATTCAAATTTTGTGGTAATTTGTGGTATATGGGAGTGTGTCAAAATGTAGTACCATGAGAAACATTGGTCATAATGCATCATGGATCCTCCTGTTACTTAGCAACAGATTCCTTAACCCAAACACTACTGCATTTCTTACATTGTTTCTGCTTGGATAATTACATGACATATGCAACTGAGGAACCAATTAGAATTAAGCTAAGTATTTTAAGGCCAATCCTCTTCAAAAATAACAGGGATCATCGTTTTGTACATTAGGAATGCAGGAATCTTTTTATAGAGGCATGTTTCCTATCAATCGATTGGTTTTCGCATAATTATTGCAGAAAAATCGTCCGATCAGACAATTGAACATTGGGGAAATGCAACAACGATAGCATACGCATGACGCACAGATTTTTATATGCGTGTGCTTGCGCAGCAACAGTGATGACACACGGCTAGTTGCACAACAAGGGCGACGCATGAGGTATGAAAGAAATCGGTTTCGCTCTTGGGCTATCCAATAATACACGTGATTTGATTCTTCCTTTATCCAATTCTGTATACACTGCTCATCTCCTTGGTTACTGACTGCATTTGCACACCTGCAGGAATACATTCCCACACTGTTGCATTCTGATCATGGTTCCAGGGCAAAGTTAACTACAACCAATTTGTTCAAACTGTCACACTATACCAGCACATTGATTTGTGCTCAAAAGGCAACTCTTGTATTTACCAGAAACAGTACACACAAAGATAGGGGGAACTCTCCAAATCATTTTTCCTGCCCAGTCTTCCCCTGCTGCATTTCCTTTTTGGGAAGTACATACCCCGGGAGTAACTGGGTATTCTGGTCGGGTAACCACCCGAGTCACAAAAAACGCGAGATCTGGGCAAGTCTCGAGACTTGCAATATAGGGTATCAAATTCAACCCATGTCTGTCAGTCTCACATAGGGTATCAAATTTTACTTTTCAATTTCAGATAGAATGATTTTTGCATTGATACCATGCTCAAAACAGAATAAAAAGTCCATAAATAGTTCAAATGGAGTGTAAAATCTAAGGTTAATAAAATAATGGTAATTTTGTTTGGCTCCGGGGCCCTATTTCACAAAAGTTAAGATTAAGCTTAAGAAGACTTAAGAGTTATTCTTCTTAGATTATTAACACATTTTAAGCCGATTTCAGAAGAAATTTGAAAGAATTTTAATACCTTGGGATTTGTGAAGGTCAACCCAGTCCGTTTTTATACCAGAGCCCTATTTTATTAATTTTATCTTACGAATTCTGGAAAATTCTCCTTCAGAAGAATTACAAACTTAAGAAGAATCGCTCTTCTTAAATTGACTTAAGATTAATGTTAACTTTTGTGAAATAGGGCCCAGGTCTCAGATAGCATGTCTATTTGAATAGGTTTGGTCTCGGATAGGGTATCCATTTGCCTCGGGCCCGTTTCACAAAGATTTACGATCGATTCTAATCAAGCGTAACTCGATCAAGCGTAAATTTGAACTTACAATCACATTCAAACTTACGCTTGATCGAGTTAACGCTCGATAAATCAAACTTACAATTGATCGTAAGTCTTTGTGAAACGGGCTAAAATATTCAATTTTCTCATTAAAATCTAGTGATAATGTCACCAAATAACAGAAAAAAGGTTTGTAGTAATATATGGGCTCAAAATGTATTGTTGGCCAGAAAAGGTTTCAAATAATGGACTCTCCCAGGAGAGAGTGAAGGAATGACAGAAGAGGGGAAGAAGGGAAGTCTCAAATTTGGGTTGGTCTCGAACCAGGGACCCAAATGTGTCTTTGACGCAATCGCTACATCCGGGAATTAGTGCATTTCTCTCGCTCATTGCTGTGGTATTTTGTGAGATTCAGTGGTCTTAGGGTTAG